>JAVSBS010026625.1:0-44565 GCA_033124195.1 Coracias cyanogaster | reverse complement strand
TGTGCGTGGTTAGGACTAACAGCATTTTAATAATTGTAAGTTGGAATGTGATTGTTTTCTATTTAAGAAATAATTACTGTGTCTTGACTTAAATAAACACAAGTGCCAAAGGTTAAAGAGTTGATTATGCCAGGATAAAGGTAATATTTGAGAGAATTAAGGTAATTTAAAAGGTTATACTCACGCTGTGTGTCTTCCTCTGTTAGCTACTAAAAATGTTCTTCATTATGTGCAGACATGTTTTCAAAAACCGTTCATCCCCGTTTCCTCACATGCGGCTGTAGCAACGTTTACCTTGTCTTCCTGCTGTGTCAGTTCAGCTAATCTCTATTTGCTTACCTTTAAATGCATTTTTCCAGGCAGTAAAAAAAGAAATCGGTCTTTCTTCACCCTGAAAACTTAAGTTCAGGAAAGAATTGAGTGGCTTTTGGATGTCAAGAAGGGTAACTTCCGTAGACTCTCATTCGTTAGCTTTGACGGGCTGTGCAGCGCTGGAGTGCCACGATTCTGACTTGGTCTAACTTCAGCGTGCTTTTCGGGTCATGAGATCTCTGCCTCCTGGGAACAGTGGGGTTAACTGAGAGAAGGGATTCGATAGCTCAGCAGAAGAGAGAACACAAAGCCTTATCTTACTGTAAGCAAAGCATTCTCTGCAATTAGAGGAAAAACCTTTTTTCTGCAATAGCTGAGGAAATATAATGGGGCAAAACCTTACTCTCTCAAATACGCACGCAGAAGTATTTTCTTCAATCAATTTGTTCCAAAAGCTTTTTAGTTTTGTACCTTGGAATTTAGATCTGAACGAAAAGATTAACAAAAACCCTCAAGCTGCTCTGAATTCCCTTGTAATGATAGGTATCCTCCCTAGAAATCCACTCTCGAGCCTTGCAGGGTATGGCATTTGCTTTGGCAGCAGTCTCAAAGCTTTCAGAAATTTCTGGAACATTTTGGGCAGCAGCTGTGAGCCTCGAGTAGCGGTCGTAATTATATCAAGTCATAGCTTGCAATTTGCAATTCCTTCTCAATCTGCTCTCCCGGCAGAAAAGGTCTCAACTGCTTTTTTCTTCTCTTTTTTCCTTTCTTTTTTTTTTTTTTTCTCTAGTTGTTGACTGATGCACTACTTGAAAAATCTCTGGTTGCTCATACCCTAAAATGTGAGCGTATATTTGGGAATGAATTGTGGATGGGGTCAAGATTCAGCCCATGATCGGAGATAAATAATCTGTTTTGCTCGTATGGTGCTAAGTCCATGTGCTGAGGGTATCCGTGCTTTTCCCGCTTGGCAGATTGCAAATAGCTGTAATGTTTTCTCTCAAACGTCTCAGGCACCTATCCCACCCTTTGTAGCGGTCCTGAGCATTTCTAGACAAGCTCCAGATGCTTTTACTTGGTACCACCTGACTGCCATAACTTATCTATGTCAACGTGTCCACCGGCCTTCGAATAGATCTGGGTAGGCCAGAACTCCTCAAATAAACTATTGTCCTTAGAAGTTTCAGAGCAGGGAGCCAAGGCTTCCAGGCCGCTTTGGGACTCTCCGAGCAGCCTTGGCGTTTTGACATGGTGCTGCCTCCTTACAGGGGTTGCGGTGTGTTCTGAGGGCCCGGGACCTCTTTGCGACGGGAATGGATCCTCCTGCTTTGGTCTAGCTGTGCTGCGCTGTGACAGCCCATCCCTGTACTGGCGTCCTCGTGCCTCGGGATATTCTACTCGGCCCTGTCTCTGGGATCTCTGTGCTCAGCGGCCGAGGCGTGCCAAAGCCTGCGTGCTGGCACAAGAATACGGTCATCCTGTCGTGAAGATGTTAGACCCGTCCTTGGGACGGTGCGGGGCAGTTCTGAATCAAGCTGACCCTGGGACAAGTCCCAGTAGGCAGCTCGGATGCAACGACCTGCTCCTCAAAGCTGCGATCCAGCTCCCCGTGTTGCCTTTTGGGCTGGCTGCTTTGAGCAGCTCGCTTCGTGTCTCATTACAGCGCTCGAGCTTCTTTCAGCTCCGTGACTTCTTGGGTCACAGCTGTTGTAGTTAAGCCTCTCGGTGACTAGGCCGTTGTGCTTTCCGTCAGCTTGAGGGACCTGGAATGGAAACGTGAATATTTTTTTAATCTGAAAAAAACCCCACCATGTTGGGAGGAAGCGGGAGAAGGTGGGAGTGGCTGCAGCCCTTCCGTGTGTTGTCAGCAGGCTCTCATTTTGCTGATATGGACAAGTCTCCTCGCATTGGGAAGCAGACTCTCTGAACGCTTCTCCGTTGTAGGTGGAAGAGCCCTAGACCAAGCTCCCTAGAGCCATGGTCTATTGCTAAGCCATTAGCAAATGCATCGGTTACCGATTTGATTAATAAAAGATCAGGGTTTTTTTCTGTTGCTTTGGTGGAGAGCCAGTTTCCAAATAGTAAATTATTTCCATGTGGTACAAAGGGTATTTGATGTCTTCTGACTATTTTCAATATGTAAGACCGATTTCTTGCAGTGTTGATGGATTAGAGAAATAAGGGAAGCAGAAGCGTGGGGTTTAAGTGCTCAAGTGCAGAGATAACCTAGTAATCTGCACAAACCCCATCCTAAATACCCGGTTTGTGAAATAATGAGAATTGACGTGCCTGGTGCTAGCTGGAAAAAATTAGCAGGTCTATGTTATCTTTTTGGCTATGGAGGCCAGGCTGCGTGGAACTTGGCCTTGAGAAGTCGCGGAGATGGATGGTGTTGAGTGCAATTTTGCAAACAGGCTTGGCAACCTAAGTTCTTCTAAAAATGACCAAAAATTTTCTTGTAGCTTAGGCCGTGGATTTTGATTTTTACACGGTGGATGCTCAGTGCTTGAAAAGGAACAGGGTCACTTGGAAAGAAACAACTTGAGTTAATCCGTAGTCACCTCAAGAAATACCCGCTGCGATGGTGTCTGCTGCAGCTTCAAATCCAAACATGTTGCCAAAAGATAACCGGATTTGTTGTTTCTAAGTACAGTAGTATTTAGGGTTTTAAAAGCCAGCTTGTGTAAGGTTATGAGCAGCATTTGTTCCCAGCCCGCAAGCCTGCTGTAGACTTGTGCTGTGAAAACCTCTCCTTGTGCAGAGTGCTCTCCATTCTCCCAGTCGCTAGCAGAAACATCTCTGCGCTGGCCTGGAGGGACTTCCTGTAATTGGGTCTTTGAGTCATAGCTGAGTTGCGTCGGGCTGAAGCAAAGGTACATTAGCCAAACCAAAATAACGTAGTTCCCTTCGGGCGTGTGGGCTGCTGATGGCCGGTGTCTAAAGTGAGATTTCAGCTCTCGCTCCTGCCTTATTTCCTATTGTTAGGTCAGAAATGAAGGCTGTTAAAAGTGCCGCCTCCTTCCCGGGGCCTCTGAGAGTGTTTATTTTTAACCTTTGCTTAAGGAGTAGCTTGAGGATTTGGAGAGAATCTGCAAAATTAGCTTATTAATTGACTGTGACAGTTTCTGTCGCCATTTTTCTTGGAGGCAGTAAGTCTGAAAGGATCACAAAATAAATCCAGTTTAGAGCTGCATAGAAAGGTTACCTAGATTTTTCATCATAAAAATAACAGATAGTACAGCATAATACTGGAAATAGAGGCGTATGCTAACGGTTATGAAGCGGGGTAGTAAAAATAGCAACAGTATTATCAATTAGATAAGAGTCTGTAGTCTCATTGCGAGTCCCACTGGATTTAAATAAATGGCACTTCAGCCCAAGTGAGGCATAATTGTGTCAGCTATCATTTTAGAAAATTACATGCATGGAATATCTTGCTTTTAGACTTTTTCCAGTCTCTTTTTAGTGGAATACTTGCTAAGATTTTACAAGTAATTGACGATGTCGGTGTACTCCAGTAGAAATATGCTCTGACACCTTCCGTCCCCAGAACGCTTGGGCTTTGCTTGCATTTCTTGCCTCACTTTCTGCAGGTCCGTGTGAAGGTATTATTTCTGTTATTGTCTATTTTTACTTCTGTGAATGCCACTTTCTAGAAGGAGATACCTACGGTGAGGTACAAGTATGAATATTTAATAGATATTATTTTTGTTTAATCAACGCAAGTATCAGCATTTCAAAATGAAGTGCTGTCGTCTTTTTACTCGAGGGTAAATTCTAGCCCAGCTGCTAACTCCACTCCAGAATAGGCACCGCTCCCCCCCCGGCTGCATCGCCGTCAAGATGATTTTGCTCCCAAGTGAAATAGAGGCCAATTCATATAAACACATAGTCTTTGAAAATCCTGAGTGAAGTGTAATGCAAGTCTGCGACATAGGGAAGATGTAGTTGATTGATTACGATTTCCACTGTTGTCGTATACACACACCAAGCGCTCCAGAGCATCGTTTCCAACTACTAATTGCTGTGCAAGGTCCAAGCCCGTGAGGTTCACCACAGGGTCGCTGTCTTCCTCCACCGGAGGGTTAGGGAGTGGTGTGGTGGGGAGAGGACCACGCTGCTGCAGACAAGGTGCCCGCTCACCTGCCTTTTCCAGACGGCTTTGCTGTCTCTCTGTGGTAATGCAGAGAGCAGGGTAAGGACCAGGTATGTTCGGTGCGCGGGTAGCTTCCCTACCTCTTCCTTTAGGCTTCTCGATAAACGCCGCAGTTGTCCTTTCTTAGTGCTTATGGTGTCAGCGGTTACAGAAGAGCCCCATCAGAGCTTGCAGACAGCTGAAAAATTCTGTCAAGGTTTGCTGCTACTTCAGGCATCTGGGTTTGAAATCCTGCAGCAGCCATGGAAGAACAGGGCTTTAGATGTCAGGTCAGGAAGGAGGCAGGCTCTCTGGACGCGCAGAGGGGTGAGTCGTAGCTAGAGCAGGTCCCCAGACTGCTTTAATTTTAGTCAGATGCGTGCAGAAGGTGCTTGGTTTTCTCCCTTACTGGTGGCAGAGTGCTGATAAAGCACTGATAAGCACAACAGAATTGCAAGGAAGCTGGGATTGCAAACCCTGGGCACGGCAGTTTCCTTCGGCTCTGTTTTGCCACTGTGCAGCTGTCCGTGTTAGAAAGGCCCTAGGGTCGAAGAGGAGAGATGTTTGGCCATTCCGTATGAAATACAGAACCACGGTCACTAGGGAATTCTGTGTGGCACCTCTCTGCAAAGGATTTGTGTTGGTTCCTCATGTTGAGAGTTAAAATAGCTCCATAAGTATTCCTGCTGGAAGTGAGGAGGAACAGGAGGGAATCCAGATCTGTTGTTATTACTGATTTGAATTTTTCATGTTGTTTTTCCTACCATAAATGTGACGATGCCATATTGCCTCCCAATTCCCTCACCTAAAACATATCATAATTGCAGTTTCATGGACTATTTTTTTGGCAGAAACCTTGAAAAATGCAGTTCAATTATATGAACAAGAACAGGAGACAAGAGAAAGGGATGGCTTCCCGCTCTCCAGACAATAAACTTGGTAACAACTTTGCTAGTACGTTCGATATCAATTTTATAAATCCCAGGGTGCTGGTGAGGTAGTTTCTGTGTGTCAGGGACCTCGGCTGGACTTCAATCAGTGATTTTCTGGAGTCCGGGAACTATTTGCTTTCCTTGGCAAATGGGGAGTGAGGAGGAGGGGGAGCTTCCTGTGAAAGGTCAGGTGTTTGGGGTTTTCGTTACACAGCAGTGTTTCACTACTGTGTTTATTTTTTATCCCCTATGCTAGTGGTTTCTTTTTTCTAGGTAGTACCAATAACAACATATCAACTCCCTGGTAAGTCAGTGCGACAGCATGTGTAATATTAATTAGCGGTGGCAGCTTAAACCTCCTCCGCTGGAACTGTTGTGAGGCACGTTGTCTTGATAAAAGCATCAACGAGCTCCTGAGAAAGAAAATTGTTGAGAGCAATGTAGGCTGGAATCTGCAAGTAAATAAGGTCCTGTGAAACGCTGACAGCGCTTGATTGATGCTCAGCCTAGTCTTGCCTAGGAATCGCTTGCCAGAGTTAGTGAGGGTTTACTTAAGCCTGGACTAAAGCCCATTTCTTTCTCGCTCTCTCCAGACACCTCTTCATCTCCTCCTCCATTGTTAAACTTCAAGAAATCTCCTAATCATCAGATTCACAGCCAAACAATTGCACATAGGTGAAAGTTGAGGCAGCACGTTAGTCATTTAGAGGTAAGAATTCCGCCAGAAACAAAACGTTTATGTAATGAAGCTCATAGGAAAACAGACAGCTAAAGGAACGTCAGCTGGCAGAGAAAGGTACACACATCCATCTAAACTCTGCCCCGGAAGCAGCGCTCGGAGAAAATGACTCTACTGCTCTGTAGGCAGGGGGAACGGCCTAACCTCCTGAGCGCCCAGAAAATCCGAGGTGCTGCGCGTTGGTGGTTGTGCTTCTGGTGTGGTTTTGCTCACAAGTTTTCCGGTGGATCCAGACAAAACAGGCTGTCCCCTTTCCTCTCTCCAAGAACCCCAATCCTGAGAGGAGCTGTTTGGTGACATGTTGTGTTATCTGAGAGGTTTCTGACCCAAAGCCTTTCTATCGGTGCCGTAGCACACACCGGCTGTCAGATGTCTCCTGCAAAGATTTTGTTCTCACCAGGTTGGAGGGTGAGATTGATATTTCTTTGGAACTCCAGCACTGCTTTTGCTTTTTTTCCTTTTTTTTTTTTTTAAGATGGTAACCTGTAAGGTTAACCTGTAGACACAGAGCTGTTAATCGCTGCCTCAGAAACCACTTTCAGGTACATGGAATGGTGTATACACACCGCTCACCAGCCTGGGAAGTTATTCCTGCAGGCTTTCAGCTCCCTACAGAGGAACTTGTATGCACAGGGCAAACCCAGTGTGAATTGTAAGCCTGTTGAGAAGACTGGCTTTGATGAAGTTGAAGCTGCATTTTTAATAACCGTAAATCAGAACAGCTAAGACTTGGTCTTGTGACAACTCGTACAGTGAAGCAGATCTCCCCGAATGTGAGAAGAAAGTTCCTCTTGAGCTGTGTGCAAAGCCTCGGTAATACTGCAAACCGTACCGTACATAAGCTTAGTTTAATGTCTGAGTTGGAGTTGTTTTGTGTTTGGTGGTTTGAACGCTGCTGGGTTTGGACCTTGCTGACTCTCTTCTCACACGCAAAGTATCTGGGCGCATAGTAGCAGCTGTAATAAATGGTGTTTTGGGTAACACTGAATGTTTTTGTTCTTCTCAGCTGTAAGACCAAGTCTAACCACTGCGGTGTCTTGAATTCCTCACAAGCATTGTTTGAGCTTGAACAGCCCTTCGCCTGCTCTGCTGTAACCTGAGTTGAGCAGTCCCGCATGCCTGTCTACCACATCACAGGGCTTTAGGACTTAATAGGAATATTGAACGCGGGGACAAACACAGGTGCATAACTTCTGGCTTCCTTCTCATTTGCATAAAAGCAGCCAAGTAATTGAAGTGGAGAGTGGTCGGGCTGCCAAGCACAAAAAAGCAAGAACACCTCAGTTAAGAGTGCTGCCTTAAATCCTTTTGCTTTGGAAGTGTATTTTTTTTCCCCCCTCAGAAAAGTTGGACATGGAAAATGGAGCATCGGTGAGGTGGAGCGAGCAGGTGTGTGCTGGCTCTCCCCGTTCCACTTCAGCCTGCACTTGCCAAGTATTTCTGTCTGTCAGCCATTGCTCCAGCCTTATTCCCAGCAGTAGACTCTGATTTTTGTCAGTTATTTTGAGGAAACTGAGAGGAGGCTCTGGCCATTGCTCATGTTTCTCAACCCCTCCTGTGTTCTCTTCCCCATCTCTCTGTCTAAAGCAGCTGTTTTTTGGTTAGAAAGCAAAGAAAGAAAGGGAGTCTTCGACCTGTGTTATACGAAGGCACTGGCTGGGTCTGGTGGGAACTGAATCATCCTGCAAGACTGTGAGCATCTATTTAAAAGTGGCAAATAGAGGGGACTTTATTTAGACTACAGGCAAAGCTAGGAGCGATACTTTTGTACCTCGGTGTACTAGGCTAGGCATGGAGAATGGGTTCAGGGAAAGCGCGTACATGGGGTTTATCGTGCCTGGTGCCTGGGTGGTAATTGTAACGTGATGGTCGTCAGCAGCAGGACTTGCACAGACACTGGGGCTGGGTGTGGAGGGGAAGCTGTTTCCTTAAAGATGATTTCTCTCTTGTGTTGCTTCATCCAAAAGCAGAGTTTTCAGTTGGCTGTTAGGGCAAATTCTGTGTTGTCCTGGAAGTAGAGATTACCTGAGTTTCACCCGTACTGTTGCACCTGTTAGTAAAATGCTAATATATGTTATAATGAAATCAGTTTTAAAAGCCATCTCTTCTTGGCGGATGGCTAGCAAATCTTGACTGCTGTGACCCCGATCCATCTGTGCACTGAAGTAGCCATTTTTCTGATGCCTGGAAGCGTCCCGGGAGCTCCCCTTCTCTGTGGAAGGCGCTGCCATCGAACAAGGAGAGCGGGATGCGCGAGCCGGGAGGCGAGGGAATTCGGTGACTGTTGCTCCGGTGCTGTGCGGCTCCTGCAAAGTGGCACAGCTCACTTCATAGCTCACTTTCCCCACTTGGAAATTAAGGACCAGACTGCTGTGCGCCGAGTAAAAAGGGTTAAGAGGTGGATGTTGTTTCTCGGAGCTGGAAGGAAGAGTTTTGGCTAAGAACTGCAACGCTGGGGCACGGTTCGAGATAGTTGAATCGTTTGGCTTCGTAGGAGAAAGGTTGCAAATGCATAGGGGTATCTCGTTAAATCTACTTTGCCTGTCCAGCGAAAGGCCTCTTGGTGAGTATCTTTATTGTCATATATAAGTTTCTCCATTACTAGTAACCTCCCAATGGCAAGTGCTGTGGAGTTTCCAGAAATGCGGGCGCGTGCCATAAAATGTGTACCAATCACAGGTGCCTTATTTTCTTTATGCTGAAATCAGTTTCTTGTGTGACCACAGAAGGTAAATATTGTAATATATGTCTTACGTAGCCAGTGGGGTTTTTCTGCTGTACATTTGCACATCTGGTACCATAGTTGCTTACTTCAGCATCTCAGTTGCTTTTCTCTACCAGGTTTTGAAGGCATTATTTTGTGAGATGAGGCGTCGCACGAGCGACTCTAGAAACGTTTTTATTAAACAGGAAATCTTCGGTTCTGCATGTGACTTGCAAACTCCAGGTGCAGATGCAGAAGGTGATTCCCTTAGCCCCTTGTCTTTGGGACTAGAGCTCCCAGGGCTCCCCAATGGCTCGAAGAGGGCATCCTGCCATTTTGGCAAGTCATTGTTAGCTTCCAACAGTGCCAAGGCTTTGGCACTTTTGTCTGGCTTCTGAAAAATTCTCATGATGTAGAGGGAATCGCTGAGTGTTGGACAACTCTGAGCTAGCCAATGTGCTGCTCTGCTCCCAGCCTTCCCTGTAGCGAGGAAGGTTCTCACGCAGCAATGCTGGGAGTGCTGGAAGCATCTCAGAACGGTGTACAAGCGGCGCATCAGTGTGCCTCGGCTATCCACAGCTCCTGAGAACCCCTTGGGCATCTTCTGTCATGGCTGGAGATACTGCCTGGCTAATCTGTGCACCCTCTGGGCTCACCTGGCGCTTGGATTGTCCTTCAGATGGAAAAGGTAGGGAACATTCACGTAGATAGACAAGTAGAAGTTTGCTACAGATTGGGCTTGAGGCATGAGTGTGAGATTTTTTGCTGAGAAATCATCAGCTGCTTTTATCTTCATACTGTAAATTAGAAAGTGATGTCCTGTTGAAGGGCTTTACTTGACCTGGAGGCTGAACTACTTATTGCAGAAGCCTTGTAGTTGTCATCTTGACGCTATTAAAAAAACCCAAGCACAAAAAAACCCCCAACTCCAATCATACCTTAAGCAAGCCCGTTTTTCTGGTAGCTCGTGTGCGTGACATCATGGTATACGTGGACAACCTCCCGCACTCGTATCTTACTCATAAAACACGAGATCAGAAAGAAACAATTTTCTGTGGGGCATGGAATTATTTCTCTGAAGAAGCCGGGTCTTTTCCTTGCTCCTTTCAGAAGCAGAAGCCTTGGAGCCTTGAGGAGCACTTCCCAGGTCTGTGGAGGACAGCGCAGGGCTCACCGCGGGTGACAGCCCTGCCCCTAAGCGCTCACTGAAGCTGGGCTTTGTTGGGAAAAAAAGAGGTTGTTTTCTCACCTGCAAGTATCAGTTTCCTGTTTGACATTCATTCTGTCAGAGGCCATGTGTAATTCCCATTGAGGATGTTAGAGAAAGTGACGTTGTTTTTGCATGGGTTACAAATTCTCCCTTTGTGACACTGACCAGGTTCCCAAAGGTCTTGTCGTTTTGGGAGGGATTTTTTGCTCCTACTTTTACATCTGGGTGTTATGTCACCTTCTGCCTTGGGAGCCTGATGATGTGTTTTGGAGGAGCTGTTGGTCATGGAGATGGCTGAGCCCGTGGGTCAGAAAGTGATGTGGTTTCATCCCTCATCGGTCATGACCGACGTGTGGTACGAGTAAGTCCTCTCCATGCCAGGTTCTCTTCTTGCTGACGAAAAATGGGGGCTGTGTCCCTCTCCTAGCCTTTTGATGGTGCCTTTCTGCCATATGGGCATAATTGCTCACCACGATACCCAACTACCTGATCGTTAATCTCGAAATGGCTCTTTAGCATGGCCTTGCAGCTGCTGAAACTGGAATCGAGGTCTCGCGACTGCTCCGACCTGTGTGAGGAGACTGGCTTGGCGCGCTGCTAGTCCAGCTTTGGAAGAGCACAAAGAGCTCCCCCAGCCCCACCGAAAGACATCTCCTTGCCATGAGCCGTGGCCCACGTGTCCAGTACGCTCCCAAAGTCCAGTTCTCTCACGCAAAAGGCACAGCATGTCGGACCTACAGGCGTCGTTTCTCGCAAGTGGTGAGCTGTGACAGTGGCCCTAGGAAAAATCGGTGACTTGCATCCTTTCCTTGTTTTCAACAGGCAGCAGAGCGTGTATTCTAGGGCCTTAGCCAGAGCTGATAAAGGAATTTTTTTTTTTTTTTAAGTTTGGAATGTTGGACAAGTGACAGGACCGTGTTACTGGTAGCTTGGACCGTTTGAAATATGGTGCCAGTGTTTTGTCAGGTGTGAGCTTCCCAGCACATGCCAAATCTCTGGAAAGTGTTCCAGAGAAGTCCATAAGCAACTCAAATGTTTTTTAAAAAAATCATTTATTCCACTAAGTTTCAAATATCGTGTAGCGGGTATGGTTGCTAGAGTTCCTTGTTCATTTTCTTAAACAATGAAATGTGTGGCATTGGAGTCCTTAGGAAGGTATTTCCTGTGTGTTCAATTATGTAACCAGCAATTAAAAATTTTATAGCAGATTTTACAAATGTTTATAGACCCCTCCCAATGTCCAAGTAGTTCGAAGTTTAATTTTCTCTTTCTATATAATTCCTAATCTAATTCCTTGACGTCGGGCATGGGTTTTGCTAACACATGCAGTAAAAATATTTCTCGAAGGAAGTTGTACTAGTAACAAAATGGTATGTAGCGTGCACCTCAGTGTCAGCATGCCCCGAACTGCCCTGATGAAGGTCTCGGGGCGAGGAAGCTCGGTGGGAGCTCTGCAGAGGGCTTTTACCAAGCTGCAGAGACCTTCAAAACTTCTGAGAGGACTTTGTGAACCAGGGCACATCCCACTGGACCCAGTTCTGCCTGCGGATGCGCTCCCCTCTCTCGAGGTCATCATTAAGATCCTCGCTCACCGTGCCCTTGCAGCCAGAGCTCGTTCTCGCTGTAGCTGAGAGGTTTGGACACTGTTCGGAGGTGTGGCACCGGTACAGCGTGCAGGGTCACGAACAGAGACACAGCAGAGTTCAAGTTTGTTGGTGGTTTACACTGAGCTGCCTTCCTGCCTGGGTGCTCTGCTCTTGTGATGCTGCACCGTGCCTTATAGAACGCAACTGCCACCGACGGAGGGCTGCTCTTTATATCAGTGCTGTGGCCTAGTGCTTTTTGATGCTGTTGTTTAAGCTTCAAAAACAGTTAAATTAATTGTCTTCTCCTCGCGTCGTCGTTTTTGTAAATTATAAGGCAGGTTTTGCTTTTTGGCGTTGCCTATAGCAGCTCCAGGGAAGCACACGTTAACACGTCAGATTGGATAGTAGGATCAGCGGGCTTTGCTTTACAAAGCTGAACGAAAAAAATAAACATGGTTTGGGTTGTTTTGTATTTTTTTATATCGAGACCTCCCCTTTAAGCAGCCCCATACCATGTTTATTTGAAATGAGCTGCTTTCCACTTCTCCCTAGGTAGAGACATCTGTGTGTGCAGTGGTCCAGATGCAGCTTGCGGGTTCAGTTGATGTTCCAAGTCCCTCCTTTTGCTTTATCGCTGGGATACGGTGGAAGTACTGCTGCAGAACAGAGGACTGAACCCTGAGGGCCAGACTCAGCTCATGGTACATCAGGGATTTTTATTTTTTTTTTTCCTCTTGTTCCCGTTTCATTTTTCCTCTTTACCATGGAGGCAAATGTGTAGACGAATTCAGGCAATCATGGTTTACAGGATTATGGCTCTCACTGGTGTCATTGCATGTTGAAGACACTCTGTGTGTGTTTCATGGAAATTAAAGAAAAGGCAGGAACTGACGGAGCTTCCAGTTCCTGTGACTGAGCATGAAGGAGTATTTCTCCAGGTTGCTACAGTGTTCTCTGAGTGCTTCCCAGTGCCTTTTTAAGCGCTATGCCTCTTGCGGTGGCACCGGCGGCCTTGCCGCGCTTGGCCATACGAGCCGGAGAAGTAAAGTCATCCCAGCTTGTCAGAGTGGAAGCTAAGGTGCAAGAAAACGGAGCAAATGGCCAAACTTATGGCAAGTATTTGTGAAAGAGCGAGGTGATCAGCTTGGCTCTTTGCAGCCCCGGTGTTACACCCTGGTCTCTGGGGTATAACCTTGTACTGTAGTCTCTCCCTTCTTTTTAAAGCGTTCATACCTCACGGAGGGAAAACAAACGCACATCTGATGTCTTGGAACCGCGCTCAAGTAATAGCCCTACCTCGGGACACAGCGCTGCAAGTGCGTGGCGCTGGGAGGTTGAAGCTTCAGATGTTTTAAAATAAAAATGACGTGTCTCGAGATGAGGGAGAAACTTTGGGACGGAGTTCTTAGGCCTGTCTCCCCAGTAATCCCGGGGCAGGTGTTTGCAAAACACAGCTGCTTTGCAAAAGTTAGGCGAGAATGTGCGTTCCAGCCCGGCTTTCTGCTGACCTGGAACATGGAGCCTGTTTTTGAAAGAATAACAGCGAGACTGTTAGATGTTCTTCCCATTATCTCAGTTGGGTAAAAAGCATTCTTCAGGTCAACGGGGCTCTCTGAAAGCTAAACTACATTGTTCTGTTCCCAACTGTGACTCCAGTGCTCTCAGGAAAAGCCCACATGGTAGAAAATGTAGGAAAATAAAGTAGATGAAGCCCTAGGGAACCATAACAAAACGGGAAAGAAAGCAGCGTAGCCTGTCAAAATAAGAATCAAGGAGCCCTAACCCAAGGTCAAAAAGAGATTTCCTGCTTTCTGCTTCGCTGACACCTATCAGTGAAGACCAAAAAAGCGTGCTGCAAGCAAAAGGTGTCGGAGCTGGGAATGTGAGAAGAGTGTGTGGGATGGTGGAAGATGCTCGGAGTTCTTGGAAGGAGGAGAGCAGCTTGGAAGGAACGAGATAGTGCAGAAATGTATGGTTTCATAAGTGACAGTTTGAGCATCATAAAGTAAGAATAGTATTTACAGAACTAAAACCAGCAAGCAGCAGTTAATAGTGTTAGCATCACTAGGAGTTTCTGTACCCCGAGAAGCTCATTTAGAAAAGAGTGCCTTCTAATTTTGCAGAACGTGCGTTTTTCTTTTCAGTATTGCGCCTGCTGAAGGATACTGCGGTGAGGAGTGTTGCTTATTGTTAATGTCTCCTCTTCTGCGTATGCAGGAAAAGCGTATCTTCACATAGAAATTAATATTCAACACAACTCGTTACGGAGCATTTGCCACCAGATTGGTGACAACAATAACACGTTTGGAGAAACTTTCTGTGTTATCTTTGGGAATCTTGCTTGACCTTTGCAAGTCTCTGTGAAAAATCAGAATAGTAACCTTCTGCCTTTACTTTTTCCACCAGACTTTTCTCCGTGTGAGCGTTGGGTTTGAAACCAACATTGTGCAGCATCCAGCACAGTCGCATCCTGCTCTGGGTGTGGGTCTTGGCCCATGTGCTGCAGATAATAATTAAAAAAATCAGTCAGAAATGTGCAGTGACAAGTCCAGGTGACTGTGGTTAGCATCAGAGAGCCTCATGAAGAGATAAAGCTGCCTTGGAAATGGGGCTTTGGCTCACAGGCAGCCTTCAGCGCGTGTGCTGGGGCAGGAACCGCACGGTAGGAGCGGTTCGGGGCAGTGCAGGAGCGTTACGGTTACGTGCGTGGTGTGGGAGATACGTGTATTTGTGCCAGTAAGGAGATAGTCTGAGCTTTCCGTTCTGAGGACTGTTGTAACCTGCAAACATGTTTTCTGTGCTCGTGTATGATTTGTAATCCTCAGGCTTGGTGGGAGACCTAATAACTTCTTTTAATTGTTCTGAACAGCAATTTTTAGGTCGTGGCAAGTGAGGCAGCCTTCATTAGACCATCATTCGATGGGTGCTAGAGAATTCCTCGCTGCTCCTCCCTGCTCAGAGAACTCCCTCACCTCTCCTGGCAAGAAGCTGGAACAAGCACTTAACCTGGCTTTCATGAATTCCTCGCTAGTCACACCCCAAAATTTCCGCCTGTTCATGTTGGGGGGGACTTTTGCAGAGTGGAATGCCTTGATCTTTTCTTCTCAGTCTCGGGCTGTGCTGGTGACTGGAGTGCGGGGAGGGCACATGCTGCTGTGGAGGGAGAGACCACTCTCCTTTCTTCCTCAAGGACTGGCTGGTAGCGAATACTCACATTGTGTTCCTGGAAATGCTGCATCTTCCTAGCGAACATGTGGCTTTATTCAGATGAGAGCCATGTGTAACTGGAACTGTCTGAAACCGATCTGGTGCACGCTTCTGTTTCCAGAAGCTTGCAGTTTTTTACGTAGCATTTATTAAAGTCAAAGGGATCCTTTCCAACCAATCCAAACACGTCTGCAGAGCTTGCCAGTCCCTATCGACGCTGAAATCGGGTCGGTTCCTAACTGATGAGGCTTGATGCTGAAAGGACCCTGATTCGAACCAGCCTTAAGAATAATCTGTGACCTTTTGTACTAAAACTAAGGTTTTAACTACCTTAGTTGAAAATGTCCCTTAAGGTCACAGGGTGCGCTTTCTCTGCGCGGGCAAGCCCCGAGAGGAAAGAGGGATCTCGTAGCAACGGCGAGGCAGAGCGAGCACATCCCAAGTGAGAACGGCGACGACTCAGGGAAATGACATACACGTTGAGGCAGGGAAGAAAGGGGTAAATCTTCACCAGTGGAAAAAAGCAGAAGGGCTACCAAGTAGCTCTTTGTCCCTACCTCAGGAAGAAGTTGCTTAGATGCTGGGGGATGCTTCCAGATTCTGCAGTTCTAGAATTCTAGAATGCTCCTCCTCTAACACTCTTGTTTTCTAAATTTGTGAAGATTTACCTCAGATGAGCTCGTGCCGATTTCTCCTTTGTGATTCACATTTAACAGCGATACCTTCTGTTGTCATCCATCCGGTAATAGTACATATAGTAACGGTATATATTTAAAACAGGGGATTTCAAAGAAGTATCTGGTACAGGGGACATGTTGTGTTTCTGTACTCACTGGTCCCCTGAAATTATTTTTTTTTAGACCGTGAGAGACATTGCCTTGAGGGAAAAATGATGTTGATATATTTCTAAAAAGTATCTCTAAATGAATGGATGTTTCATAGATTTCTCAGATACGACTTATGAATAATTTTGCTTGATTTTGGGGGGAGGAGTGTAGTCTTCTGTCCCACCCCTTCCTTCATAACAAAAAAGCATCCAGTTGGTACCGAGCTGTGCTCCAAGTGACCTTGCTTCTCTGTCACTTGTGTTGCACACCTAATGTTTTATTCTGGCATAATATTGTAATTGGTGTTTTTTTTCACGGGCCAGAGGAAAATTAATTTATTTTAGTCAAATCCAGAATTCTTTTATTCCATTTTGTAGAATTCTTTCCTGGACAGAAAAAGGAAAATTTGATACTCCATTTCTTACCCATCTTTTGCATCTAATTAATTGAGGTATTCTACTCTGTATGTTAGTCTTTCATTTTTTATTTTCACCGAGAGGCAGATGCACTCCTGAAACAGCTTTTAATTACTGTATTTCTGGTTAACAGCTGGTAAAGCGGCCAGAGATTGACCTGATAGCTCCACATCAGAGTTTTGAAGTTTAGATGCAGACTTTTCACTCAGTTTAAGGACATTATGATGCATGTCTGTATTAAAAACCTTACCAAAGAGAATTTTTCTGGTTTTGTCGCACTCCTTTTTATTTGCAACTTCACACTTTATGCACTTGATGGAAAGATCTCTAGTGATGCTCTGTCCTGCATACTTAGATACTGTACATACCCAGTAGCGATGAATTTTGAAGAGCAGTTTAAGGGTTTGTGAAAGCAGAGCAGGCAACAGACAAATGAGCTATGATGGGGAGAGGACTGTCTCCTTATATTTAAAAAACACTTCACCCAACAGTGAACCCAAAGTCTGTGGCAATAATAGTAGTAATGATATCTTTGTGTTTTTTTCTAGGTCGCTAGCAAGTGTAGGAAGAGAACTGAAGGACACCTTTTTGCAGGCCCTGGCAGACAGAGAGGAAGCCCATCGTACTGGAAAGGTTTCTGTGAGTACCTGTGATATCACAGTCTTCTTAACAGGTTAAAAATGAACGTGAAAAGGAAAAGAAGATATTTTCCAGGAAGACTTCGGGTGGAAAATTTGAACAAGATTGTTTGATTTAGGAGAGATTTCATGAAACCTAAAAACTTATTGATGTTAATTGGTTTTTTTTTAAATAAGCAAAGGATAGGAAAATGCTGCCCAGGAGTCTATGAAAGGTAAGTGATGAGCCAAAGATACAGGAGGAAAAATATGTCGTGAAGCGTATTTTGATTTCATAAGAAGTTGTGGATTCCTGCCTTGCAAAAATCATTCCCACATGTGCTTCAAATAGAGGAGAATGCAGCCTGGTTGCTCAGAGGATCTCTTTGAAACTCAGGAACATGGGTGCTGTTGGTGTTGCGGTGGGGTGCTGGTTTTCTGGGTCTAATGCAGGACAGTGGCATGGAGGTGGCCGTGTGCCTCCTGCCTCGGCCAGCTCGCGCTCACCGGCGGAGCTGACTGCTTGTGAATGCAGCCACATCAATGTCCTTCACTTCAAAGGGATGGTCCTACATCCTTGGCTTCTTAATAGCTTTAGTTTCATGGTTTAAGTTGAATCTGCTTTCATTTAAACTTCGTAACACATCTGAAAGCGTGCCCAGAATGGTCTTCCTGGTCTTAACCGCTGTGTTTAGATAGGATAGTGCTGTTTCTTGCCTTCTTTATGAGGTAACAGGAGCCTGGATTGCTGTCTGTTAGATTGCCTGTCCTCTTAAAAATCATAAACGTGCTTGGCAAGGCAGCGCTGGGCATCCTGGAAGTCAGAAGTGATGGTGATCTTTCTTGGTTCTGCTTACTTAAGAGGTTGATCAGGGATACACTAATGACTTTTTTTCCTGTCTTTCATTCAACTCCCCTAACTGAAGTAAAAACATAACTCCCCTCCCTCCCTCCCGTGATTCTAGGGTTGATATTTATTCTTTTATGGCCAGCTAATTAATCTCCAGAATTTGCAGAGGAAATGCTGCCTGAAGTGTGGTTCCACAATGTGTGAACAAGCTTTCTTGTGAAGCTTCAAACACCTTGTGGTATCAGCCGCCTGACAAATATCCTTGGAACTGTGCTTCTTGGGACGTTCAGGGATTTCTCCAGGAGAAATAGGACACAGAAGGTTAAATGTGTGGCAGAAATGAGGTAGGGTGGAACAGCGCTGGGAGGGTTTAGCCTTGAAAATGGAAGCACTCTGTGACTTATTGCACATACCTACCATAGCGTTAAAAAAAAAAAGCGGCAATTTCTAATTGTAGCACCTCACTCTTCTAAGTTCCCTTCCTGGCTGTAGTTTTCAGAGCACCCTATAAAGGAAATGTAATTTCTTCATTTTACAGCTGGGGGCATTACTGAGTTACGCAGAGCTCTCTCAGCACAGCGAAGGGCTGTCAGTTTGTACCGACAGGTATTTCTGGCTCAGCGCTTTGGACTGGCCCAGACCTCCTGGCAGATCGATTCCAGCCCCCTGGATGCGCTGACGGGGTGCTGCTTGGGTCTGGGCGTGGGAAATGCATCGTGCTGTTGTGTTACCAGTTGAGCACCTGAAACTGGATCCAGTGCAGTCTGGGAGCTCCTGCCAGAGATCCTCCTCCTGGGGTGAAACTCAGCCCTCAGAAACCTGGACACAAAATGGTCAAATAGGTTCATATACTTAAAATGATTTAAGGCCCCAGAACACCCTCTGGTTACCTCTGAGGGGTTTTTGGAGCAGCGAGTGTTAATACAAGCTATTTGGTACACACCTAGATGCAATAAAGTCTGTCGTGTGCAGTTTCAGCCCCCGGTCGGCCTCCCCCGCAGCGTGCTGGTCTACAGGAGACCCCTTAATGTTTCCTTCATGCACTTCAGCGTGGGAATGCGTTTCAGGTGGAGATTCAGAATGTCAGCCTGTTGGCTACAATCGTGAACGCACCCAGCAAGGCATTTTTGTGCTCTACTGTTGCGTACCTAATGAACCGACAGAGAAAAGGCATTCCCTTATGAAGTTGCGTGGTTTTTTCTTTCATCTGGGCAGCGGCACCTGTGTTGTTACTGGGGCTGTAGGCAATCCTGCACGGTTCTAGGGGTTGCGCTTGGCCTCTGAGACCTTGTACGCTGCTTGCTGAGGAGACCAGAGGCTCAAAGGAGACGCTGCCTCTTTGGAAAGCTAAAGCTGCTGCTAAGCAGTGCTTGCAGACAACAGAAACCCGCCAAAACCGCACCACCCAACGCCAAAAAAACACAAACCCAGAACAAAGAGAGAACAAAAACCTTAACCCAACGAAACCAGAACAAAAAAGCAACCAAAAATTAAGGGTAAAATGTCACTCTTTCTCACATACAATGGGAGAAGGAGGATTGAAAAGACCCACCCACTCTTAAGAACTGTAGTTTACTGTGCCTGGAAAAAACCCCTCTCTCTCAGCTGTGCTTGGCCACTCTGCGTGGCTTGTCTTCTCCATTTCACATCGGCTTTTGCAGGTCATCCCTGTGACAAGTTGATCTGGGAGGTTAATTCTCTAAAACAAGCCGGTCACAACAGAAGCGTTGCATATATTTGCTTGTTAACCAGTTCCATTGGAAAACTTGATCCAGCAAAGTTCATGTGAGAAATAAGATGTATGACGTAGAAGACAGTTTTAAGGAACGAGCAAGGGCTGCAGGGTAAGGCGACCACGAGCTACTGGTGGATTTTGGCAGTGTTGGTGAATGCTCTGTCTTCTCATAAATGAGAATTTAGCCGCCGCAAGTCATGCGGTGGGATGAACGCGGCAGGCAGACAGGTCTCGGCTTCTTTGCACAGGTGGATGTTTACCCTTCTGGCCCTCGCCTACACTCTGGTATGCATTGAATACCTCTTGTTTATCCAGGGTGATAAAGGGCTCCGTGGATATCATAGTTTGTATTTACAAAAGCCTTACGAAGTTATGCAATACTCGGGAGCTCCTTTCTGTGTCCCGAGCAAGCTTCTCAGTTACGGTGTGAAGACCTTGAGGCTGATCTTTTGGGAGAGGCTTGGGGTGAGGGGACACAGAGTCAGACCCCAGCGGCACTGGTATATCTGAGGGCACAGGTACCTTGGTGGCTTGGATTTGGATTTCATGGATGTGGGGGTCCGACCCCCCATATATTAAGGATCAGAACAAGTCACATTTATGTTCTCTCGGGCATCAAAAGCGTTTAGGCACTTTAAGTAATTAGGTGGAATCTGTTGATGGAAATGAGGGACACTAGTAAGCTGAGGATTCATCCTTCCCCGTTCCACTGATTGGGAGGAAAAATTAAGATTACCGCAGGAAAAAAACCCAACACAGAATGAAAAACCCGGTGTTCCTGTTCTCAGTCGTGTGAGAGCTACAACGAGAGGATCAGACAAAATTCATGCCCTGTAGAATGGAGCTTGTTTAGTTTTTTCAGTGCAGAGTGCTGGCTGTGAGAGCAGTGAGATGACCGGGCCTTCTTGGCTGTGAGATGTGTCTGGTTTAAGCTTCTGTATTCAAGCTTCTGGTTACAGATTGTTCCTTTCGAGCTGTTCAAAGCAGCCACTGCAGGTGACTCAGAAAAACCTGTCAATTAGGCACTTACTAATATACCTGTTTCCTGTGTTGAAAACTCGATGGAGCAGAAGGTTGTGTCGTATGTGACCGAGAATATTGCGCTGACGTGATCTTTTTCCCCTCGCAGTTTCCCAGCGTCTGTGAAGGGTTCCCTCTCTAGAAAAAGGAGGTATTATAGAAATGTGTATTTCTCTTTTAACTGAACCCACGGCTGTTTAATAAATCGCTGTAGAAATTGCGTGAGTCATGCCGGTAGTCACAATTTTATTGCAAACAAATCACTTCTGCCTTTGAAATACAAAATGTGTCTCAAAGTTCGTGTCATTGTAGTACAAAAGAAGCAAAACTGCGTTTCCTGGGCATAGATGTGGTCTTTTTATTTCGTTTCCTGAAGGCTTACTGTGCCTTTCTTCCCAGTTAAAGGGGGCTAGGTAGGGATGTGTGGAAATCTCGTTCCTTGTGAATGAATCCTTTTTCCTTATGTTTGATCTCCAGAAATCACAGACGTGATTGTCTGCTACTGTTTGTTTGTGTGCTGTATGCTGATGCGTGTGTGGCAACCGGTGTAACGGCGTTTAAAAGCGCTCGCAGTGCTTGGAAATGGGGCTGCTGGGTCCAGAGTCCTCCAAATCAGCTGTATGTTTATGGTGGAGTTTTATTTCTACTGGCTTCGCTTGTAGGATCATGAAGTACCGGCAACAGAAGGGGAACGAGAAAGCAAGCAAGGCATGTTATTTAAAATGTTGAGTTAGCTCTTGCGTTCAGTATGATTTTAATTTGGGTTTATCAAACCTGTTCTGGAGACGTAGATCTTAAAAAGGACCAGTTAATGTCATTATTATCCCCCTCCGCAACCGTTTCCCACAGTGAGGAACGGCGGCGTGGTTGCCACAGGACGAACCACTGCTGCTTTCGGTCTCATGTCCTTTAGTGTTCTTCAGGTGGCTTAGTCTGTCTTGTTTTTAAAGTGAACTTTCTTCTTCTCCGACATTGACTTGCCCACAAACTTGTTTCTCTAACCTCATTTGCTTTCTGCAGTATTCTGAAAAAAAAAAACTACATTTGCATCAGAAAATATCAGTTTGAAAACTTTAAATTCAGATTGTAAAATGGCAAGGTTACCTCAGGGACGTGTGTGGTTTTGGGGGATATTTTTCTGTAGGATCCTTGTACAGAGCAGAGAGCATGTACTAGCTGGCTGCTTACCACATCTGTCGAGGTGATGTTTTGTCCACTTGGAAGTGGAGGTTGGAATCATGCCTCTGCAAAGCCAGGGGCTGTTTGGACACCACTGAGAGCCAGAACCCCATCTCCTTGTATGTGTACGACCAAGTTCTGGTCTTCTTGAGACAGCACTATTTGATGGGGGGGGGGAAAAAAAAAATCTTCAGCGTGTCAGTTCTCAGTAAATGAGTAATAGCAGGTGATTTGACTGGAATTTTCTTAAGTAGTATGTGCACGTTTTAAGAGCCTGTCAGCATTTGTTCTTAGGCGTGGTATTTCAGGTTGTATGTGGTTTATAATGTTAGTTTAAAACAAAGAAGCAGTGTGGTAAAAAGATACCTGGGTAAGCTCACTGAAATAGGCTGATACCGATGGAAAAATGGTGATGTTTTCAAAATCAATTTCTTTTATCTTTTTTTAGCTGCTGACTTTTGAAAATAATTTTAAAAATGCATGCCCACATGTACTTGCTGGTATTTTCAGCTGTTGAACCTTTACAATGGAAGTATTTTTCTTTTCCTAGCTATTGAAAACAAAACTCAACCATCTGGCTGCCTAATGTTACCAAACACAGCAACTTTCACATTATAAATTATTACCTCTGAAGGAAGCAATGGAGAAAGGCGGAAAGAGCTGATGCATGAAAGCTTTTAGTGGAAATGAATGAAATAAACAGCTATTCTGTCAACAGATCATTTCACTTGCTTAAATTAACTAATGATCTGATAAGTGAGGCCCGGTGAAAACCAGCTGTAAGAAAAGGCGCTCGGAGCATTACTGCAAGAAGCGTAATAAGACAGCTGGAATGAGAACTAATGGGCTTTCGGGGGGTTCTGTGTGTTATACGCAATATTCCTTAGTGTCTCCCTCTTTAGCGTTTGAGTGACGGTCTTGGCCACCTTGCCTGTTAACGGGAACCACTTTATCGCTGTGCTCTGTACACGGTGGTGGACTGTTGGACGTTGTTGAGAACAGGGTTTGTTAGAAGGGGAAATGGTTGCTTTTCCATAAGTGGTTCGCCGTGATTCAGTGTTTCCTGAGATAGCCCCCTGGTGCCATGAGATCGAATCAGCAAGTCATCAGATGGTCGTATACAGATTCTCGCCAAGTACCCATAATGGTGACCTCCTTAATCTAAGCCTTACAGAACTACTCGATACAGCATATGCCTTCATTACGAGATGTACTTGTTGACTTGTAGCGTAAAAAATGACCCTAGAACATGCGTAAAGTACGCCTACAGGTAATTTCTTGTAGACCTAGAAAAAAATTGAGGTCAGCCGCGTGCATCAGTTGAAACCCGCCATGTAGGCTGTCAAAATCAACATACATTTATCTCACAGGAACTTGGAATGTGGTGACGCTGTGGTAAGCGGGAGAGGTTCTGTTTCGCATGGACATTGCACTGATGCAGTTGAAATGGATCATGTTATAGATAATGTGCTGCGCTCATTTGTGAACTCACTTGGAATATGAGAGCACAACGTTATACGGCAGCCGACCTTCCTGGTTAGCCAAAATCTCAGTGCAGAGAAGATTCCCAGGAGAGGAATCCGGTGTGGCAGAGCGACTTTTCTAGCACATTTGCTAGCCGTGAAGGTTTTGCAACCCCCATATATCTCATAAGGAGCATTCTCTACCCAGCTGGCCATCCTCAAGGAGCTTTGGACCATTGTTTTGCCTCTTTGGTTCCCCCGCTTTTTTTTTTCTTGCCCCTGGGGGTGCTCCAAGGGTTGACTCACAAGATCAGGGAATGTGCATTAGGTCAAAAGCTGAGCCCAGGAACCTGTAAGATACGTATTTTGTGTAATCTCCGTACCGTGTGTGTTTTCCTTGCCACTGAAAACTCATCCTAAGGACGGCAGTCCAGAAAATTCCCTCCAGCAGGCAGGATGCTGTTGTGTGGAAATGAAATGCTTTTCTTCCAGCAATTTGGGAGAGTACCAAGCATGTATGTCAACGCGAGTGAAAAAGCTGGGGCGAGAGAGAGGTTAGCATTTGTGGGGATTTCAGAAGTTTATGTTGATCCGTGTTTGTTTAGAAGCACAATCTGCGTTGCGTGTCGATAAATAGCGCTGTACTGGCATGTTAGATGCAAGCATCTCAAAAGTGGTTGTTACAAATTTCAGTCTAGCTGTTTGAAGCTTACTTAAGCTGCAGCTCTTGCTAGACAGCAGAGCCTGTTTGCTCACCGCTGTCTAAGTTCTGAACAGCTCCCTTGGGGGGAAAACAACAAGTGGGGAAAAGAAAAAAAAAAAAGAACAAGCCCATAGTTTTCACATCTCCAGTCTGGTCTCTCTATCTGAGAAACCGTTTTCACTGTGAACAGCAAAATCATACAGCTACATCGTGTAATGAGCTGTCTGGGAGAGAACCTGGAGAAACGTAAGCATGCACAGATCACTTCTAAAGGAAGCCAATGCAGATTTCAACAAATAACACTTGTAAATACCTATTTGTGCTTAAAATAGCAGTGTGCTGAAAATAGCATTGCAGAACCCAAAGAGGAGCACTTTTTATTGCACTGAGTACTGCGCACTCAGAGGAAGTCATAACGACTTTTGACCGGCACCTTGTAAGTAAGGAGGAGGGATTCATTTTTCCCTTCAAGAGGCAGAGAAAATTATTTTGCGACGTGCCGTGAACACTTTGCGCCGGTGCTGGGAACGAGCCTTTCTTCAGACGTGTCGGTCACAGGATCGCTGTGTCTGCAGGGCTCAAGCGATGGCCCTTGACAACACGTGAGGAACTCGACCCTCCTTTGCTTTCGCAGGGGTTTCTTAAGCAGCTGTAGCCATCTCGTGCTTAATTGCTTTGTTATTGTTGGTTTTTATGCTGTTCAGTCAGCATTGTTGTTCCAGTAACCTTTTTCAGCTTGGCCGTGCTGGATTAAAAATTGCACCGTACCAAAACAAACACTCGGGAGGCAGATCTGCCTTACTGACATTCTTCTAAGCGTGTGCGTTGGCGTGTGCGCTCCTAACAACTATCTAAGCGTCCCACGCATGCCAAACGAAACAATACAAGAGAAGACAGATTGTTAACCTGAAATACCATAGGTAAAGCTGTCCTGGTGTGAGTTTACAGCAGTAGGTGATCAAATAAACAGCTCCAGTCAAATAATGTCGTCTAAACTAACAGAGGTAATTGTTCTCTTGTTCAGGAATAGAAAAAAATGGTAGTGCACACTCCAAAGATCCTGGTGGCTTTGTTGTTTCACAGTACGTAGAGCTCTGAGGAGCGTCTCTTGCTTATATCTCATGTCCACGGAGCGCGAGCCTGATCCTGTGAGCCTTTTATCTTTCCTTTAGAAAGCTTTCTTTCCACCCCTTTTTTCTCCGGGTGCTCTGGATGACGGTCAGGAGATGTTCCAGTGGAAACCTCCCAACTTGCCTTGGATTTCTGCCCTTCCCCTGAACGGGGCCTTGACTTTGCCATGGGGTAGCTGTAACACCTCTGGCGGCGGGGCCCTGGCCGGAGCTGTCATTACTACACTAACAGTAGTTAATTACACGGAGAGGTCCGTGTCTGTGGACAGGTGAGTTTTGGTGCTTTAGAAGTTGGTTGAGAGACTGTTGCTAGCCACAGCGGGATCTGGGTCACACCTGGTAGCATCAGATGAATTAAAAAGAATTCTTTAATAGCGGTTACTGCTGCTGATGTGAGATGGGGATGCTGATCTGAAGCATTTGCATCTTTGATAAATCTCCGTGTTTTACCCCTCTATAGTTTAAGACACAAATAACATTTGAGTTGAGGAGTCATAGTTAGGCCTGTTAAAATATCTCTTTTCAGTAATAGACTTATTTTTCATCTGGGAAATACAAGCTGAGTCTCTAGAATCTTCAAATGGAATCCTAGAACAGTTTGGTTTGGAGGGAACCTTTCGAGTCATCTCGTCTAACATCCCTGCCATGAGCAGGGACATCTTTTATAGCGTTTCTTACCATCTTTCTTCACTGTTCTTTCTTTCTGTTCATGATAACAAGATAGATAAATTCCAGTGCTTGGGATGGGACTTGCTAATTCCCCCTTGAGGTTTGCAAGAATGATGAGTTGTCTCTCTTTGCAGCAGTAAGCGTGTTGTGTTCTGCTGCTGTTCAGCCTCATGCCGGGTCACGCTGGAGAGCCACAGAAAACCCTGGGGGAGGAACAGTCACCTTTTTTTGACTGGATTATCTGCCTAACGCTGCTCAGATTTGTTTTGACTTAAGCTGAACTATATGCCGATACATGAAGGATACGTAGGGAGGCATAAAGTACATCCTGGCTTTCTCAGAGGAGTCAGCAGGCATGGCGCTTCTTGGGTGTGAGATTGATTCCTAAGGACTTGAGAAGATGGGGCCACAGTTTGTGTGTAAGAGGACATAAGACAAAACCCAGAAAAACTTAGGTTTCCAAAGCATTAGAAAAACCAGTGGAAAAAGTCTAGTAGATAACGCATGACATCAGAGGCTGCACACTGAACTGAGCAAGAGACCTCAGGTGTTGCAAGAAGAAATCCGCCACAACAAAGGCTAATTGACACGAGAAAATTGGACTCTGTTATTTCACTCAGCTGCAATACCAGCCGAGAATTTGCCCCTTAGCATAGTTGGTCTTTCTTGAGCATACTCGGCTAGCCTTGCGGTGCCAGTAACCTCGCTCAAGCAGGTGCACCCGAGAGCTCCTGCTTTGTTAACACAGAGAACAAAGTTAATGCTTCACCAGGTGCAGTTCACACCTGGGCTGGGAGTCGGGAAGACGGTCAAGGTTCAGGAGGGAGCAGCAGGAGGGCAGCAGCCCGGGAGCCGGGCTCTGACCAGCAGCAGGGCCCGCATTGGGCCAACTCCTGGCCTCCCCTTGTGGTCACCTGCCGGGCTGTTGGAGCACAGGCGTCCAGAGACTTCAGAGAGCCGCGGCCGGCCCCGTGTCAGTCTGAAATGGAACGCTCGGTGGTATGGGGACTGACCGAGTCGAGCCCGGGTTGCTGGGAAGATGCAAAATGTCTCTGTTGGCACCAATGCGTCCAAAGCACTCGCCGTATTTTGAAATATTTGACTTAAGAAACGGAGCTGCCACGGTAGCGAGGAGAACACAGGGTGCCCGATATAAATTGACAGTCTGTAGACGTACCCATCAGACACGTGGGTGTTTCACTGCCAAAACAGCCGTGTCATAGTGCTCCTAAGTCGGTTTGCCAACCAGGCGGGCATGAGGAGAGTTTAACTAAATCTGTTTTCTGATGACTGTTTTGGGAAGTTCCCGAAACCATGTATTTGTAAGGTGTTTTCTGAAAGGGTGTGTAGCAGCCGTACTTGGAATGGAAGTAAACGTCAGCTGCTGCGCGGCTAAAGAGATGGAGCAGTGGCACTCCTAAATTAAATAGGAAACAGATACCCAGCAGCAACGAAGTAATGCAAAAGCCCGAGTTCATGATCACTGCTTCAGTCACTGTCTAGAAATGTGTTTGTTCCATTCTCCGTAAATTAGTACTCCTGATAACTCATGTTGTTGTACTTAATATAAAACGATGTCTTTAATGCAACAATTTCTCCTTCTGAGAATTTTAGTAGCACGGTGCATAACACCTATTCTCAACTAGTGTGTTAAAACACTTGGCTGTTATTAAGGTTAGGAGTCTAACCCATAGCTTCTGCTTTTTTTTTACTGCAAGAAAATGCTATTGAAACTGTCTGTAATTAGGTTAGTGCAGGGGTTGTGGAATTTTTTCTAGAAGGACCTAAGTACCTACTGTGCCTCTCAGCTAAATTGCAATCTTTTGAGTTATTGTTCTGACTAATTACAAGAAAAGGTGAAAGGAAAGTGAGATTGAAAGGGTCTTAGCGAGACTGAACGGGTCTTAGCTGCACCACTCACTGAGAGGGGAACCGTTGTGCTGTTGGTAACAGAGCGAGTGAAATTCTGGTTGCTGAAAAGGTTTCTTTGGGTACGCAGTCAGTATTCGGATAGTTGGTCAGCATTTGTTGGACTCAACCCCAAGATGCTTTCTCAGTGTTGGTGCTGGTAGAAAGAACGAGCTGAATTAAGACTTTGGCCAAACAAGATTTCTATTGTTTAGAGGTCTCTCTGATTTTTTTCCTGCCTGCTTTTTCTCCCATCTTCTTTGTCTCTCTTGTAAGTACTTAAGTCTGTTTTTAATTGCTGAAGCCAGGAGCGTCCATCAGGCGTGCCATTGCTTTGGCAGCGGGCTGGTGCTGAGTCAGCGTGCGCCCGAAGGCGTCTGGGATCCAGGCAGGCTCACCCAGGGTGCTGCTTCTGGCCGGCCAGCTCAGAGCTCCCGACAGCGGCCGGTGCGGACGCGGCAATTGCAGAGTTAAAGGACAAGGGACTGGTCCTCTCGAATCACTTAGCAGGAAGTTAAACAGCACCTCAGCACACTCGGGAAGTGTGACTTGGAGAAATAAGGGCATGCTCGTCCTGACCTGCCTTCTGCCGACTTGCTTCTGGCTGTGTTTTTGTCTTAAGAGTTGTCTCAAAACGCACTGTTTGCACAGAAATGTGTTCTGTAAGTAGAGGGAAACGAGCATGACTGCCTCCCGTGAACTTATATAGCCGTTAGATCCAGGTTGTCAGCCACAAGTAAGCTGAAGAAAACGCTCAGGCTTTTTGTTTCCCGGTCTGCGGGACTCCACTGCTGTTTGAAATCCGTGACCCAATTTGTTGTCAGTAAAGCGATGACTCTGTGAAGTACCCAAGAATCACGTGTAGCAGGGGGAGATGTTTTCTGTCCAGATACCTGCTGCACAACATGCAGAATGCGTTGGCAGGTAGGGGCCAGCGCAGTTCGAGCGTAGCATGCAAGGTTTCGGATCGCTGTCGGGCAAACCGCGTTTCTTAAAGTCTTTCCAGTGAGGAGAAGCACTGTATCCAGCTGCTTTCCGTCAGCCACGGCTTCTTAGCCCCTGCTTTTGTTATCTCTTGTGTTTCTCTCCTCCAGTGTAAGGAGCTGCTCCAAGGGATGCGTTTACAGCATCTGATTTGCTAAATCAGCGATGCGTCAGAATGAAACAGCTAAGGAGTCGTTCTAAAATCCTTTCTTCTTTTGTCATGAGAGTTGCTGCCCTGTGGAGCACTGGTCACTTTGAGTGGTAGTTTGCAAGTTTAGTATTGCTTATTAATACTAATGAAAAGAAAGTCAGAAGGTCTGCTTTGCTGTTATGACTGCTCATCACAGGCAAAATAAAATGAACTTCTTGATGCTTTTTAGCCAGTAGCTATTGCGTAAGCTTCTGCTGTTAGCAGAAGAAGAGAAAATATCAGGTGAGTTTTAAACTTCTATAACATAAACCTTATAACTCAAAGAGTTAGGGGTAGGTTTACTGAGACCACTGGTGTGTGTAAAAGAAACATTCAGGCCTCTTCAGAATGATGGGTTGTCTTCTGTTGCCCAGGACGCAGCTGGAAGATCTTCCCCTTCCTTTGCTTTAACTCTGAGGGGATGTTATTTTTTCCTTACATCTTTCCCTCAGAACCTGTCCGTTAATTGCAGGGCGGTGAAATTTGTTTTCATGGAAAACATCTATGAACAAAGGAGAAAGGATGAAACTGTAGTAGACCAGAAGAATGCTGGCAATGCCGGGAATGGAGGATAAAAAGCTTTCTGCTACATTTGCAGATCGTTACTTAAGTGGAGAGGGAGTGGGTTTGTCCTAGCTGGCCCAGGTCAAGTCCGGGGTTGGTTCCTGCTGTTCGGTGGGATTGGCGTTGGGAGCTGTAGTAAGCGTGGATCTTAGTGAGGATTCTGTAGTACGGGTCACTCCCATAATGTGTTAGCTGCTGTTCTTGGGCACTTCAGTTGATTTATTTCATGTAATTTCTCCCTTTTCTTCTATGGGCTTAAGTGTAGTCTTGAAAGAAATGGTAATGTCATATCTTTGGACGTGCTGGGTTGGGCACCAGTGTGGCTAAAGAGGACATCGTTTCTGCAGGATAGCTGGATGTCAGCAGGAGGCAGTTGAGAGAAATCAGGTTGGTCTGAAGTTGAGGGAGAAGTCAGGTAGATGGAGCCGAATGAAGTTATGTTTCTGTGATAATTTGGAGATTCACGGGCCGTTTCTTTTCTGGTAAGGGAGTTGGGCTTTTCTTCTAGGTTACTCCTTTCATGAAGCCACACTTGAGAGTTACAGGTGAGGGTTTTTCATATTGCTACAGCTGTGGTGCCACAGGTCACGTATGGCATTAGGAGATGTCAAAATTAGGTGAGTTGTAAGAGTGAAGGAAACTGTAGTCTTGCATAAGTAATGATGAATGAAAGCAGTCTCATACTCTCCAAGATAGAGGTAAGGCAGCAGACATCAGGAGAATAAAAACGGACTCTTAGGTGCTTCGTGTTTCCTCTAATCGAACTGGAAATGTTAAAAAGTCATTGTCAATCGTTGGTAATAGATACAGCGTACTATACAGTAACAAGTGGAATTGGTAGGCAGGTATTTTCTTTCCTCAGCCCTGGAAAGCGATGATTGTCGGTGCCTCTCCATTTCCTCGACACACCGCACAATGGCTGCGTTTGTCTCGGGTTTGTAGACCCAGAACGTTCAGCATGGAGCAGACCTTGCTCAGCAAAGGTAATAAGCTGGTCAGTCATGCAGCTGAAAGATCAAGTTTAAAGTGAAACTTAAGAAGAAGAATTCCCAGCACTGTTGTGTTTCAGCCTCCTGCGAGGACTCCCACCGCCCGACCGATTGCCCTTGACAGGAACACCGAAGACAGGAGGGGAGGTTGACGGGCACTTCCTTAAATCTTGTCAGGTGGCTTTGAAAGCAGAGAGAGTGCGGATTCTGCTTTCAGGTGGTCTGAAACCGAACATCACGTAATTAAGGATCTGATCCCTCATCCCCTCCCTTTTCTCTTCAAAGGTTCGTCCTAAGTCTGAGGTCTGCTGTGAACTTGTGTTTCATCTTCAGTTCTCATTGCTACAAGCTGCAATGATGTCGTTGGAAAACAGGTTTAGCAGAGCACCTTGGGCACTGCTGTTTTTTCTTGAAACATGTTTTCCACTTCATCCCTTTCCCAAATTTCTTTTTTTGTTCATAAAGGTACGAAGGAGAGCCTCACTTTGGGCCCGACCCTGTGTTCTTTGGGGAGATGGGAACTTTGTAACTGGCTTGGGTGGGAGAAGTCCCTCTGCGAAGGAATCTTTACAGCGCTGGGCCTAAACGCAATGCACGTGATATCTTTGTCACCGGGCGTGTTTGCGCTGCGGTGGAGCCTTGTCTGCATCCACAGCCAGCCTTCCTGAGCGGTGCCACACGGCAGAGGTGGCTGTGCCAGGCGGGCAGAGGCAGGAGGACAGGGACTTCCACACCCCAGTATGCTGGGAGCCTGCAGGAGACCCTGCCTGGCTGTTCCTCACAGGACCTCGGGAATGTTCCTGGCTTTGCTGCTGGCTGGAGTGGAGCATGCAGGCTCCTCTTGGTCCGGTGTCACAACAGAGGATTTTGCTGTAACGTCTCAGGTGAAACAAGGGGGTGTGGCAGCTTGTACAGCTTGATTCCGATCCCTTTAAAGTCCATTGGAATATTTAGCTTTATTTTAATGGATCTTAGAATATATTTGAGCCATCATGTTGAAATCAAGCTCTCAGGGTTCTGGTTTTGAGGTGAAGCCTGGATTAGCTCAGTCGCACTAGAGATGCCCTGGGCCTTAGAACGCGTCCGGTGCGTTGGAAGGAGGAACGGGAGCGTCTTTGCGTTTGGAAATTGCCCTAGTGCAGAAAGAGCCAGGTTCTGAGCAGGCAGCTTTTTCAGAAGGAATTCTTTGTGTAACATTACTTGAAAAGGTGGCATCCGAGCCAGGGAATAGACTTGAGGTTTACAGGAAGGTACTGTTTTATGGGTGATGACGTGAAATTTTTCCAATCCCAAAGACACAGAAGCACAGAGAAGCTTTTTGAGCTATAAAGAAACTCTCAATAAATGAAAGAGGAAAAAGAAAAAAGAAAAAACAAACCAGAAAGGAAAAAGCTAGCAGAGGCAAGAGCAGGAAAGATACAGTTTTGGGAAAATTGATTTAAAAACGCTAAATAAAAGGGAACGTGTGGTCCATGCGTCTCTCTGGGAAATGGAAGTCTTCACACGGTCCGTTTTTATTCTGCCCTGGCTTGCTCAGCCGCAGCCACCTTCCCCTGTGCAGGCCGGTTTCCCCGGCACACCTGGAACCGAAAAGACGCCCGATTTATCAACAGTATATACAACAATTCCAAAAGGCTCATCTTGTCTTTCTCGGGAGCTATGCCTTGATTTGAAGCACACAGGAACAGCAAGCAGAACGGCTCCGAGTTGAATACTAAAGAAGGGATTTCTGCATCAAAAATAGGGTGTCTGGGGAGGGAAGGATCCCTGCGGAAGATGGGAGGGCCAAGCGGCTGGTGTCCAGGGTGAAACCAGACGGACCATCAGTTAGGGGTAAAATTACCTTTGGAAATAGAAGCGCAGCGTGGTAGTAATGGAGCTGTGACAAGAGGGGGCAGGAACACTCCACAGCGTTGAGGTTGCCTTGAGGTTCACTCCATGCAGGGGAGTGGAAAATCCATCGGGCAAAGAGAAGAGGAGGCAGCTCAGAGCATGAAAACCAGTTACGGGACTCGCGCTGACGTTCGCTTAGGATGTTTGTACGGTCAGTGTGCTTTAGGTGCATTGTGTTCCTTCCACCAGGCTGGTAACAACCCTCAGTGTCTGTCTCTCGCAACTGCGTCTTTATGTTGCAGAGATAAATCGAGGTTTTCAGGACACAGGACTTCAGGGCTAAATGTTGTCAAGCGTATTCTCAGCTCTTCTGTGGATTATGGGAGAGCTGCTAAAGTCAGTAGGGGCCGATGTTTAAAAAGAGAAGTAAACTTCTTTTCAAAGGCTGTCTGGCATTTTCTTTCTGCATTGCATGTTGTCTTTTGAGTATTCACTTTATCCTCCCAGAGTGATCTTGTAGCTTAGTCCACTTATTAAAAGTAAGGGGAGGAATACAGAGTTTAAAAGGTGATGACACCATATTCTAGCCCGCTGTCACGCGTCACGGAATGTGTTCACCTACGGTTCAGTTTTTCTCCAGATGCATAGTACAGATTTTGCCAGGCTTGGAGGATTTATTCATTTGAAGTTTGCATGGCTGAGCGGAATTGATGGAATGGAAAATGTCGTAGCAGCAAAATAGCAGGCCACGGGATTATTTGAGCTTGCATTTTACGCATCTTTCGCTGTGTTGAGTGAGACCTGGCCGGTATTCTCACTGCAGTTTTGAGGAGTGCCTAGTGGTGATTATGTGCATCAGAATGCATCCAAAACTCTTTCGTTTTTTTCCTACCCCTGTACTGAGTACGTATGTTGGAGAGGTATGCTCACTCCAGCCCCGTGAACTCCCTGCCCATGTTGGGTCGTTCTGGAGGAGTCCCTTCTGGTGGGTTCGTAGGCCGTGTTGAACTAGATCTGCCTCCAGGTGCCATGGACCGCTTCCCTGGCGTGGCTATTGGTATATTAGCCATGTAGGCTTGCTCCAGCCTGCAAGATCTTCAGGGGTTGTCCCTGCAGAGCATCTGTGTGGAGCCAGAGGATGGTGTCAGGCACTCGGAAATGTCTCCAGTGTTCCACAGGAATAGTTTGGACAACGTACCTTGTCCTGAGCTAACCCAGGCCTCGAGGCTCAGTCCTGCTTCCCAGTGAAAGACTTGCGTCCTTTAAACCTCATGAAGAAATAATTTTAAACAAGGAGCGGATGAAGCAGTGCTTCCTGTCAAATAAAGCTGAGTAGTTTATTAATATTTTGAATAACGTGAAGAAAATCAGACTGTTAGTTGGTGTGAGTCCCATAGACTCCTCTTAGCTTGCAGGTGGGCAGCCGAGCTGCCATGTCTGTGGAGTCCACCGTTGCCTTGGCAATGGCTTTGACTGTCCAGCAGGAAGGTACTTGTGACTCAGGTCCGTGCACTTTGCTTCAGACAGCGATTGCTTGTGCGACTGCAGTCTGGCCACGGCAGTCAGGAGATGACCCTTTGGTCCATGCCTCTTTTCTACTCGGTTAAGGCATCGGGGTTTCGTGCGCCAGCTGCGAGACAGCCTGGGTAGTGGCTCTCTGATACCACACACGCTAATAATCGGGATTTGTATTGCTTCATGGATATAACACACTGGAAAACAGTTGATTTTCAATGGCGGCTGAGTGCACGACTTCATTCAAGAACTTCAGAAGCATTTCCGATGCCTTTCCGGAGCGTGTCTGTAAGCAGCGTCTTGCATTTCCAAACCCAGGCCTTTCATTTCAAGTCGCTTTAGGACTGGTGGTTTTTTAGCCTTCTTCCACATCGGTGTTTCTTGCACTTATTGTTGATCCTCTGACACATCCAGTTATCCAGAGTTAGGTATGCTTTGAGGGAAGAAATGCGTTAGCTGTAGCTTCAGTAACGATAATTCTGATATAGCACAGAGTGGATAAATACACCTAGGAAAAAAGGGAAAAGATATACCCTTATTTTAAGTATATAATTTTTAAAAAACAGTTACCAGGAGTAAGGTGTCTTGTTTATTCTGAAACATGAAATCTGAGTGGACGTGTCAGATTTGGAGTTCTCAAATGGCTACTTCTCGGTATTATCGCTACTGAAGTTAATGCTTTCTTTAAAAGTTTCGAAGCTAAAGGTGATTTTCTCAAACCTAACATCACTGCATAGTACCTTGAAAAAAGCAGCCTGTTTTCTTTCCATTCTTAGGTTTGTTGTTTGCACAAAAAGAGTAAATCCTGAAATGACTGATTTCTAAAATCTGCCCATCAGAGGCTGTTTTAGCAGTAAATAAGCATGAATTTTACCATCAGCAATAGAGACAGGGTTTTAAATACAGCGCACAAGCTTTAACGTATGGGGACAAACCAGGAGAGGTAGTTTTATGTATTTCTTACTTGAGACACTTTTTCTTCCTTCTAATTCAGGATGGAGCAAAATCACCTGTCTAGAAACTCAGCTTGTTAACCCCATCTTCAGTCATTGTTGTGCAGAAGTGTTAATATGCAGGAAAAATGATTTGGAATGGGGAATCATTTAGAGTCTTTAAGGGTTAAATCTCAAGGATCCTAAAAATTGGGTTGGTGGAATTCCTCTTCCTGTGCTCAAGTAGGTCAAGTGGTAGTTCATCGTGCAAGTGTTGGAGTAAAGTCCTTTTCGGTTGACGGGTGATGATCCTGGTGAGAGATTTAATGAAACAGTGGCTCGTTACCTGGGTGGATCCCACCTTGACTCAGTTCCTCTCGAGCTGAGCTGGGAAGAAACGCACAAGATAAATAGGAGACAAACTGGGGGAAACTGGAAGGTATGGAAAGATCCGCTTGAGGAACACCTGGTGGTGGTCTGTATGTGGTGGGTAATATTCTGTGGGCCTCAGTCACACACATGGTTTTGAGATGATTGCTGGCATGACCCCTGGAACTTGCTGAACTTATGTACGAGTTGATTCCTTGTCTTACAGTGAGTTTGTTGAGTTGAAGTAATTATTTCTCATAATTTTCCCCCATGAAAATCTGCTGGGTAAACCTCTCCTGGTAGAAGTAACCCTACTCCTGCAATGCGAGAAAGACTTTCTAGAAATCATTTGGCCCGTAAGTTAATTAAAATGGAAGATTTCTAGTGCCAAACCACAACTGCTTTCGAGTGTCTGTAATCTTGCTTTAAACTGATGCAAATACATGTGTTCTACATCTGTACTGGAGAGTTTAGCCCTGACATTCCTTCATCCTCTGCAATATTTGTGAAATAAAAGAAGGAAGAGAGGATTGGATGTGCTTCATACAGATGGAGTGTTTAGTCAGCTTGGAAGTGCTTCCACCATGGTTTCGGTGCGCAGTAACTGTTCCTGACCGCCTGTGTTCAATTGGAATCGGTAACTACTTCTACTTTCACAGCCGTTAATTACTCTGGGTCTACTGTGGAGAGCAGGAGGGAGGGAGGAGGTACTGGAACACATGAACGGGGGTGACACTGCAGGCTCTTCCCTCAGGTGCCTCCCTCCGAGGGCTTTTCCCTTGGGTTTTCTGTGCAGAAACGTCACCGTTGTAGGATACTTTTTTCTTCAGCTGGCACTCGCAGGTGATCAGTATAAAAATATTGTCTGTCATAGGACTCAGCACAGACCGAAGCCAGGTACCTCACAGGAACACTGCCGGGTCAAATAATTGGCACAGCTGTCGAGTGAACGCACTTCAAGAGTATCCCCCGTGAGAATCACCACCTCGCTTGGGTCTCCCGTGCTGCAGGTCTGTTGAGGACCGTTCCTCTCAATAGCTCAGTCGATACCTCGGGTAACAGAAACTGTATAAACACCACCCGAGGGTCCAGGCAGATCAGCCCCTTCTGCTGCACAGAAAGGCATGTCAGAGCTGGATGACACACAGATCAAAACAGAGGTCAGGAGCATGAACGTTAGAGATCAAAATGTGGTCTTGGGTGTTAAGATTTGCTTGTTCCATGTAGAAAATATTTCTGACGTATTGGGCTTCATGACTGGCTTTTCCCAGGAGGTTCCTTGGAAGCTGCTAATAGCAGGGAGAATAATAAACTGACATACTTAGACGAACACTTTGAAATTCCAGTTCTGCAATCATTTGTACAAATTGCGTGGGTGGGTTTTTTTTTTTTTAGGTATCACAGGCATAGACGCTACTGTGACACCAAAATTTACAGGGTAGATTTATAGCAACTGTTGCCTAGGACAGGAACTAAATGGGGTGAGAATAGACAAACAGGCAGTGAAATGACAAATAGCTTTTCACCACAGATCCTAAATATCAGCAGGTAGCGTAAATCACAGGAGAAGATGACAACCTCCTCCTCCTCCTCCGCAAATATCCCCAGTGGCCACGGTCGAGAAGGACGTGGAGAAGGCAGATGGTGAGTGCACCGGGGCCCTGGGCTCCCCGCTGTCACCGGCTCTCCCTGCAGGGCTGTGGGCAAGTGACCGTGTGCTTTTTTACAAAAACAAATCCAAATATTTCTGTCACATGGGAAAGGAAGGTAATGTGAAACCTTTGACACTGATTTTTTTTGTTAAACAAACCCCAGACCCTAGCCTGGGCTTACCTGGGATAACAAAGATGTATCAGTGATGCTGTAAAACCGCAGAGTGGCTTTTGTAGGCAAGGATTTTATGGTGACGCTGTGGCCGTACAAAGTTAAAGCAACAAAATCCTCTAGATCAACCTTAGCTGTCCGTGAATTGTTTCTTGGGCACAGAAGAGCCCGTCTTGCAGCGGAACCTGCATCGGTTCTGTGAATAATGCCGAGCTGTTTATTTGAGGCTGGGTGTCCTTCCTGCTGTGCTTTCTGTCCTTAGGAGACGCGGTGGATGCTTTGTGGTTTTGTGTCTTTTCTTTCTGTTTGTACCGCAGCCAAAGGGCTGCACTCGGGTATCAGCGGAACAGCAGCAATGGTCTGTCTCCGGTGCAGGATCAGGACCCTCCGGAGAGCTCAGAATCTGTGCTAAGGATCGTGCCAGTTGGTTGCGTAGGTTCTTGCAGGTGCAGCCCCAAGGACTCGGGAGTTTTTCTGTGTAGAACCATGTTATTGAACAGGTGTTGCACCATCGCTTTACTATCTATAAAACCAATAGGGAAACTTTATTTTAGAAGAATATTCCTAGTAGTGTAAAGCAGAGTCCTCCGAAGAGGAAAGGTTGCTAGAATTAATGTGAATTTCCTCCTTCCTGGAACTCCTTGTTACGTACACTCCATCATCTCTTTCTTTCATGCATCCTTAGCTGGATATGCTCTCCAGTTTCAGGAACTGGAGCTCCTTTCCATCCACGCTGGGGTCATGCACAGGCTTTCAACGCTTTCACTGTATAACTCTGAGGTTGTAAAGAACAGTCCAGGAACGACCGCTATTAACTGAGTGTCGCATGGGAGGGAGCATCTTTGTATTGTTTTCTCCTGTTGTTATAACCACAGCGGGGTAAGGACATAAATGTGGCGAGATGCACTGATGATGAATTCGGCAAAAGCAAGTAAGCTTTCAGGCACGCAAACTGTGCTTCTTCCCTCTGCCGTTTCCTGGGATGTTCATTGTCCAGTTTGCCCTGTAGGAATTTCTGGAGCTGCTTTGCTGGTCTGACCAAGCGAGGGTGGCGCAGGAGCGGTCCGGGCTCGTTGCTGCTGACCGACCGGTGCACAGCCGTGCTCCCAACCTTTCTCCAGCTTCTGTACCCGAACATGGACATCCTCTGAGCAACGTCCTGGGCTGCTCTCCATGTCAGCTTCCCAGTGGCCTCAAGTAACGTCAGAGTGTCTCGCGAACGGCAGAGTCTAGTGCCTGGCGTGTGTAGGCATACGTCGCTCCTATCTCCTCCACCGTGAGGAGGGCAGCTGTTCTGGAGGGAAGTCTGTCTAATTGTTAAACGAGCAAGTGCCGTGTGAGGAAATGATATCAGTGTGCTGGAATGGATTGTGTTTGCAGGCCTGGAGATCTTATATTTGTTAGCTTAAAATAATAATGTTTACTTTATAACAGCTTCTGGAGGTCCTTCCTGCAGCGAGGCTAGGTACTCGAAGTGCAGAGGTGGAGACCAGGAGCAGCCTGAAGCAAAAAGAGGAGGAAAATGAGCCATAAAGTTATCTGCCCAGGAATTTATGGTAGGAGAGAGAGTAATTTAGGAAAAGAGCCTCTGAGCCCGTTAGGTGTGTTCTGTACATTGGATTGTGCCCTGTCTCCGGCGTGGGCTGTGCCAGTTCTCCGTAAGCTATGGAGGGAGATGTTCTTGCCAGCCTGGACTCGCAGACCGTGAAGACTGGGGAGGGTAGAATAAGGCACCGAAGAGGCAACAATGAGGGAAGCGGAGAGGACTATGTTAACACAATGTAATTGCTTAACCCCACATTCTTGGGAGAGTTTTGCTGAAACACTGACTTTTAAAGAAAATATTTGGGGATCGTTATTACAGGAAATAAATTTCATGGTGTTTTTAAGTTGTATCTATAAAAAGCTAGAAAGGATACTGAGTAGACAGCGCTGGTCTGGTGAGCGGGCCCTGCAGCTGTGTTGGCTTCACAAATGTTTTGCATGTGCTGTTCTTAAAGAGCAGAGGAGAACGGAAGGGGGGAAAAAACCCAGCGCAAAATCCTTTAGTCCCCTCACCTTCCAAACCATGAGAATTTTTCTTCTTCTTTTTTTTTTTTTTTGCAATAATTGTATCAAGTATGGTCTGCATTTTTCCGTTAAATGTTTGAAATCATTAGTACAGACTTCAACTGCAAGAAGCAGCTGTTAAGAAAATCAGGCATAAAAAGAGCCCAACAGTATTTGCAAAGTGAAATTGCAATTATGTAAATTCCAGCTACTGGATTTGTAAGCCTGGGAGCCCGGGAGAATGGAGCTGGAAAGCTCTCGATTACGCTGAAGAAAAGTACTCATTTGTGTTACAAGGCTTGGCAGCGTGCTTGCGAGCGTGCAAATTGGGCCATGGACACGTCCACTTGCTTCTTCTATTTTGGTGAGGAAGTCAAGTGGCTGGAAGTTCCTATCTTTAATGATTTCCTCTTGTCCGCCCTAATGAACAGCTGCACAAAGTTGTCCAACACCATTTAGAGTATTTACTGGCCAGTGTTCAGCTAGGATGAAAAGGGAGACACTTAATCTAATCTTCTTGGATGTCTTGGTGTTTGCACTTGGCAGTTTTCTTTTATGCGGTCTTTGAGCAAGTGCAGAACAAATTAATGTTCCAGTTTGACACTGACTGACCTTCTGAGGATGATTGCTGCTAGGGAACTCTTGAGGCCTGTGTTAAAGAGCTGTTTGCCGTAGACCATGGAAAGTAGGAAAAAAAATACATCCTTATTCAGAGTTGCGTTTAAGTGTCCATCTGAGCGGTATCTGAGGAAATCCACGCCTGCTGAGCTGCTCCGACTTCTTGTTGTTAAGCAGTGGTTTAGACCAGAACATCAGCCTCATGGAACACATAAAAACTAGATCCAAAATTTATATGTTAGGTCTGTTTTGATAACTTGAGCCTTCATCGAGGCGTGAGGGAAGTTCAGATCTGCGTGGAAGCGAGTTCACAGCTCGGCCCGGCGGCCCGAGTCTGGCTTGTGTCAGCCTGAGACGCGACCCAACCAGCAGATTGCCATTCGGGTTCCTGGCAATAGTTAGGATATAGGTCCTTTAAATTACCTTCTGCTTGGGTCGGTCACTGCAAGGTCTTCAGAATGCAAGGAGATGTCTTTCTGCTAGACAGCTTGCTCCCTGACAAGTAGATTTGGTATTTAGGGGAATCGGTCAGGCAGCCGCCTACACCAGCCTGTGTGAAAAGGAACAGTTATTGACAGGACTAACTAAGAATGCTTTCATAGGCAACTGAATGTATAAATACATATTATGTTGTGATTCTGTACATATTGCCCTAACGGTTTCTGCTGCATTGAACAAGAAACAGCCAGATAACTCCCCCCCGCCCCCACAACTCCCCTCTTTTTTTGTTTGTTTTGTACAGTACGTTTTCAGGGAAGGTCTTTTTCCTGTGGCACAATGAGTTTGTGACTGATGTTGAAAGGACTGCAGAAGGCTTGAGCTGTGCGGTGGGCAGAGGCAGCTCCGGGAGTCTCAGGTCACCGGTGACGGGTGCATCACCTCAAGAAGTTCCCAGGTTGTTGAACGTGCTGACAGTTCTGAGTGAATATGGCTGCGCGTTATTAAGCTGAGTGTTGTTTGTACACAAGAGCCGTGAGACATGAACAGCTCTATCCTCAGCTGGTTCAAGCCCACTGTTCTCCTGAGCAGCGGTACGCTTGGTTAAGGATGAGATGTCCAGGCAGCAGTGAAGCGATTGCGTTGGCTCACGGGGTGCGCCTGGGAGAGTCAGAAATAGCAACTAGGTCTCCTTAACGCCCAGATATGTGCTGAACCAATAAACCATTTTGTTTTCCAGCATCCAAATCCCCAGGCGCTGTTTTAGACAAATATCTAGAGCAGCAACTTTTCATTTGAAGTCCTTCTTGCATAGCAGACACCTTAACTTATGTGCAACAAATCAAGATAAAACCTGCTGGTGCATAACTCTGGATTCAGCCATGCGCTGCAAGCCGTGGTTTTGACAGATGCATTTGTCTCTAGAGATCGAGTTTGGTTCATCAGACCTAGGTTAAATTTGAAGGATCTGGGGTAAAATTCTAGGCCTCCATCCATTAGCCACCCAGCCCACAGGGTCTGTTTTGAAACAGTGCGATGGGAAACGCGACCCAGTGCTTGGGCGTTGGACTGGTGCCAGTTGCGCTGCAGCGCTGCACTCGTTATGTCATACCACACACATCTGATAAGGGAAGACATAATGCTGTTGGATAAGTTCTTGTATACAAGAGCTCTACAGGTCATGCAGAGAGCTGTTTTTTATTTAATAACCGAGGTATGCAGGTGCTAATTTGAAACATATGTTCACGAGGCCGGAGCCAAAGTTTGTTACACCACAGTGAAACGATGGCCTCACGTTTCTGGGGGGCTGGAAGGAGGCCCGTTTTAGATTAATCTTTATTTACTGAAGTATTTAGGCAGCCATGTATGACACTGCTTGCATTAGTTATTTCGGTTTTGCTCAAAAAATTATCTTCCTCCGTTTCGTCCGTTAACCTCCAGTCCACACTGTCGTAGTGCCTGGTTAGGGAATTTATATCTCCAGAGTTTGCTCTTGCCTCCCTCAGCCTTCTCTTCAGACAGCAGGAAATAAAGCTTGACTGTTTGCAGGGTTTGCTGTATCTCAGGTTAATGCATGCAAGAAACAGAAGGCTGCATCGGAAAGCCGCACGCCGCTTCTGGCCTGCGAGGGTGGGCAGTCCAGGAACGTGTTCCAGGTTCACTGAGATGATGGGGGGAAGAGCAACTTTCACCCACCGAGGTTATGCCCCGCTCAGGGCTATATTTCCTGTATTGCAGTTGGATTTGTTGGTGCTATAGCGTACGGTGACCTTGAGTGATCCGTTACCTCTGGCAAACTTGGGCAACTGAGACATCAGCACTTTAAAAGCGTGAGGTGTGGCATCATGCTAACGATCGTGCCAGAGGAGCAGAAGGGGTTGCAGCCTCCACGCTGAAAATGCTCCTTGGTGGCCTGTGAAGCCTTACGCGGATGAGCATTCTTGTTCTGAGTCGAGTTTAGCTGCGTTTGGCCGGTTCCGACCTTCCTGGTGCCGTGGCAGAACTGAAGCGTTCAACCTGCGGATTGCTTATTGACAGAAATTCTGGAGCAGGTCTTCAACGTGACTGTTCACGTCGCTCCATGACGTGGAGTCTGGGTGGACACTGTTAGGGCTTGGCTTAATGACAGGTCAAGAGGCTTTTCGTACTCATGGGTTTGAGACTCCTTAAGAGGTTTTTGTACTCGTAGTGAATGTTAACCTGTCAGAATCAATAGAGTGCTTTGCTTCTCTTGGGTTTCTGCTCCTCTTTCCTTTTTATCCTACTTTGTAATATTTGTGCTTTCTAGGGATGTTCTTTTATAGCAAGACCTACAGTAATGCTTGCAGAAAATGTCACTGATTTCTTTTCAGTGCTTGTTGGGGAGTCTGTTTTGGGGCCTGGCCTCAGCGAGAAGAGCCAAGCTGCTTTCCAGAGTGGGCCTGAACTGACCGAACAGGCAGAGTTACAGCGGTAAATGTAGCTGGGAACTGAGCTCTTGCAAGTGCGTTTAGCAAAATCATAGACATACCTAAAGGACTTGTTTAAATTAGTCATGTTTTTACTGTGTGGTACGAAAATTAGTTTCACCAGGACATAGCAGTAGCCTTGCTGTGATAGTATAAAAATAATCCACGTAGATCTGAAATGTGGAAATGCAAAACAGACTTGCAGAAATAGGTGGCCAGAATAAAAAGTGTCCTTTAAAATAGGCGCTGGGGGAATTCAACCTAAAAAGTTTGTGAGCGGATCTGAAGGCACTCTGTTATATCCAAAAGTCATGAACTGAGCAGTTGAAAGCTAAACAAAAAACAAAAAGCAGAAGGAGAAGAAGCCACCTTGTTCTTTTCTCTGAAATAAATAGTTACTTCTGATAGAAAATTGATGCAGCAGTATGAATTACTATGTTGGTGACTATGAGAATGGGAAAATCTTTCAGCATTTCTTTTTTAAAAATTAACTAGGTTGCTACAATATCTATGTGCCGGTTGTGAACAGAAGTACAAATTTCTGCTAAGAGTGGTTTGCCCTTTTTGTTTTCTCTCGGTGGAGAAGATCCGCACTATGGAAACCGCCACTTTTCCACGGGCAAAAGGAAACATCTTTAATAGGGCGGAATCTCTCATTTTATTTCCGTCAAACGCGCCGAGTGTAATTATGGAAAGATCTAAAAGCTGAATGATGAAGTGAGAACTGGCAGTGCGAGTGCTTTTAATTTACTGTAATTGGTAACTTATACATAGGCGAGTGAATTTAATGAAGATAGAATATGTGTTCAGCTCGGCATTGGTTGCGCTTATTCAAACCGTCGATGGGGAGGTATTTGAGCTTTGTGATTTACCTCTCCTCATATATCCAGATGGAGAGAAAGCACCTTCCACTCGGGCCAGTGGTGCTGCAGGGCTGTAACCCCCCCGTCTCTGAATTCTGCCAGCTCTGCTGCTTTCTTGGGCTATATAATTTTCCTCCTAAACACACTGGAGTTGAAAGAACTGTCTAAGTGCCTGCGTAGTGGGTCAGGTAAGCTTTTACCAAACAGCGTGACTAAAATGTTTGTCTTTTGGATTCATATCAAACAACTCTAGTCATCTTTCCCCACTGTCAGTGTGATTTACGGGGCAGACGTACATAGTTTCTTCTCTTTCAAAACCTGCTTTCTTGTGGGCTTTTTTAGCAGAGTTTGTCTTGGTGAATGCTCCCGGGCATGCATACACATTTGGGGTCCCGACAACGATTCCATAATGTCCATATTTCAGACAGAGCTGACCGTTCAATCTAAATGACGGAGAGGGTTTATGTTTCAGGCTTGGGTTTTTGATCGCTATAGAATGGGAGTTTGGGCCTCTCGTTCGTATTTCCCAGTGCAAAAAATAGCAATAGAAACCAGCGATTTGTGTTTTCAGGAGATGTCCTGTTTTATTAGAAGGAATTAATTGAAAGCAGTCAAAATTCAAGCGTATTTTGAAGCTGGTTAGATTGATTCCCCGTTATCTCTGCTTTTTGTTGTTTGGACAAGGACGCGCTGAATTTGATGGCTTGATTCAGCCCCCAGCAGGAACAGCACAGGTAGTTTTCCAAACCTTCATTGCCCGTGAGGAACACCTCAGGAACCTTTGTCACAGAACGCTGCCCCTCGAGCCCTTGCTGGTGTTCGTGATCTAGACCGACGGTGCAGTAAGTAAAATAAGAAAACTTCCTGATGGAAGAGAGACACTGATTCCTTGACAAATTCCACGTACTGGCTGTGAGCAGGGGGATCCTCTGGGCTTTTCGTTACATGCCCTTACTTCTGACAGCCTTCAAGGAGATGCGGCAGGAGAAGGCGCAAGCTTTCTTAAAAGACGGGGACCGGGAACGTCCGTTCCTGGGACTGAGACCTCTCGGCTGTGACAAAGAAACACCCGCTTCATCCGACAGCTTCTCTCCAAGCTCCATCTCAAAAACAGGATCAGGTTGTCCTGCTGTGCCCAGTGTCTCTGCATTTCTCTTTCTCACGGGGGTAGATGGAAGCGCCTGGACTCCACTGTTACTCAGAAATGCTGTAGCTCTGTTGCTGAGAGGCAAAAAGCAGATTCGCATAGGCAAACAGGAAAAAGTCTTTTATTAGTATTTTTGCATGGATTTTATCCCAGTGCTGCTTTTACTTTTTCCTTCAGGTTGGCAAATTGCCTCGATTTTAGCATAGCGAGGACTGTTTTCAGGACCCCGTTCAAGACATGGCTGTGTTCAGAGTCCCTGTACCTCGTTATGCTGCTTTTACTGACTGTATTCTAACCTTACGTTGAAATCTGTTGGGCTTTACCCTGGTCCTAAGCAAGCTCCAGTGTTGCCGTTCCACTTTCGGCAAGCCTCGTCCGGTAGCAGGGCAGGCCTGGAGTCACCCACGCCCCAGGGCCATCGAGCACAGACACCAATATGGGGATGCAGCAAAATGGCGTTT
>JAVSBS010026623.1:1714-32144 GCA_033124195.1 Coracias cyanogaster | reverse complement strand
GACCCCGGCACGGCGGAATCGCTCGGTCGCCGCGTGGCGGCGGTGCTCGAGGCGGCCACGGCCGACCCGGCGACACCGGTCGGCGACATCGACCTGCTCGACGACGTCGAGCGGCGGACGGTCCGGGCGCTCGCCGCGGGCCCGGGCCGCCCCGCTCGGTTCCCGCACACAAAAGGCGATCCCTTGTCCCCGGGCGGGCAGAGGCCGGCACCGCGCTGGTGACGCTTCCTTATCAGCGCGTAATTAATTAAGTGTTTTCACTTGGGCCGTAAATGTTAGCGAGGTATAGGTAATTAAAATAATAAGACCTGTTAGTGGCGATAGGTGATATCGCCTGAATCTTAATTATTTCGCTATCGGTGCTATGAAAGAGTTGCAATACCGCGAAGTGGCGCGGTGTTAGTAAATCCTTTGGAAAAGGTGCCTGTGAGGATGGGATTTCTTTTTCTGTTTTTCCCTTCCCGCTTCCCTGTCGGATCTCCCTCAGCTTTGAGCTGCGAGGAGCGGGCGGGACGAAGCCTGCCCGGAGCGGTGCGCGGGGCCCGCTGCCCGCTGCGGCTCCTTCCCGGCGGCCGGGCAGGGGACGGCTCCGTCCCCGGGGCTCGGGCGGGTCGCTTCGGCAGCCCGGGCAGGGCAGCGCAGCCCGGGGCTGTGGTGCTCGGTCCCCGGCCTCAGCAGCAGGCAGGAGCCGGGGGCAGCGGCCCCGTCCCTGGGCTGCCCTGCTCGTGTCTGCTGCGCTTGTCAGCAGCTTGGGCTCAGGAGCAAAGGCGAATGGCATCAGACTTGCGTGTGTCGTGTTTGGCCTGAAGCACCGAAACTCTTGTTTTCAAGATATGAGAAGATATGATGGAAAGGAAAAAAAAAAAAAAAGCGCCAGGTTTCATTTTTCTTTCACTGCCACTGCTCTGTGACATCCAGCGCTGAATCGGCCTGTCGGTGGAGTTCTTGTCGGTCATACAAAACCAGAACGTTTTTGAATTTTTTGGATCGTTTGGCTCAACAAACATAGTTTTAAATGAAATGCAGATTTAGATAAATTGTCATCTCTTGAGGGGTTTAGTGCTCTGAAGGAAAGAAAAGGGAGTTAAGAGCAATACTTTTCCAAACACCTAGGTGATTTGGTAGGGAGATTTTTCATGCTGCATTTTTTCTTAAATATTTAGAACAATAAAGTCGAATAGAGCCCTTTTTTACCATATCCTTACTTACTGTGGAAGAGATATACTGCACATTTAAGCAACTGTTGTGTTTTTGACAGCATTGTATTAAGTGTAAAAGCACTGAAACATTGGGAATAAACACAAGAAAAACTAGATGCTTTTGGTATTGGGGATTGTTGATTTTCAAAGTTCCACAGTAAAGGAAAAAGTTTGGTTTTTTTAATTGAAGTCTCTCTTACTAGCTAAGAGGAACACATCACTTGTAAAACTATTGAATAGCACTTTGTTAGCTAGATAAATGTATGAGGATTTAAGTGAGCTTTTGTGGTATTGAGCATTTGGGATAATTTGACTGAGGACATAAAACATTTTAAGTAACTGAAAGATGGGATGACTGAGGTCTTGCACACAGGTGACACAATAGTGACTAAATAGTTTCAATTACAGAAATAAATATATTACTGAATTTCTGTTTTTATGTGTTTCTCTAGAGTATACTGTAGAAAACCTAGAGCAGTGAGAATGCACCATGGTAATGGTCCTCAGAATGCCCAGCGCCAGCTCCAGAGGTCCAGGTCCTTCACAGGCAGTGAGGGAGAAGAACAACAGGCAAATTTACCCCAGTCCCCTGCAGCTTCTTTTGCACCTTCTGCAAGTCCATCCGCACCCCAGTCCCCCAGTTACCAAATACAGCAATTTATAATGAGTCGAAGTCCGGTAGCTGGGCAGAATGTGAACATCACGCTGCAGAACGTTGGACCGGTGGCTTCAGGAAACCAGCAGATAACGCTTACCCCATTGCCAATTCCAAACCCAACGTCGCCGAGTTTTCAGTTCAGTCCTCAGCAGAGGCGGTTTGAGCATGGATCCCCATCATATATCCAAGTTACGTCACCTCTGCCTCAACAAGTGCAGTCTCAAAGCCCTACACAGCCGAACCCTGTGCCCGTGCAGACGCTACCGAATGTGCGGGCAGGCACTCCAGGCCCTGGCCTGGGTATGTGCAGCCAGAGCCCCACCAGAGGATTTGTGGATGCAAGCGTCCTTGTGAGACAGATCAGCCTGAGTCCCTCAAATGGTGGACACTTTGTGTATCAGGAGGGACCGGGAATTGCACAGATTGCTCAAGGAGCTGCGGCACAAGTACAGCTTCCATCTTCTGGGACACCTGCCACAGTGAGGGAACGCAGGCTTTCACAGCCTCATTCGCAGTCTGGTGGCACCATTCATCATCTTGGTCCTCAAAGTCCAGTAGCTAGCGGAGCAAATATGCAATCTTTGACTAGCCCGGGCCATATTACGACGACCAGCTTGCCACCTCAAATCAGCAATATTATCCAAGGGCAACTTATGCAACAGCAACAGCAAGTGCTTCAAGGACAGCAGCTGGGTAGACCCCTTGGATATGACAGGACTTCTGGTGGATTGATAGCAGGAGTTGGAGGAGCTAGTGCGTTTGGAATGACATCACCACCTCCTCCCACAAGTCCTTCACGGGCCACTGTACCACAGGGGCTGTCGAGTCTTCCTCTTACTCCTACAGTTAATACGGCAGTGAAAAAACAACCCAAAAAATTGGAGGAGATTCCTCCTGCCAACCAAGAGACTGCTCAAATGAGAAAACAATGTTTGGATCATCACCACAAGCAGATGGAAATTCTTAAGGAAACTTTTAAGGAATGTTTGATTGAACTGTTTTTCCTGCAACATCTTCAGGGGAATATGATGGACTTTTTAGCTTTTAAGAAGAAACATTGTGTTCCACTGCAAGCATACCTGAGGCAAAATGACCTGGATCTGGAGGAGGAAGAAGAGGAAGAACAATCTGAGGTCATCAATGATGAGGTAAGAAAACTGTTGTTTAACGTTTGGGAAGAAAATCATAGATAAAGTTGTGTCACTTTGATTGTGAAGTGTTAGAGAATGTGGCAGTACCCGAAAAATCATTTTGACTTGATGAAATACGGCAGTTTTTCTTTAAGTAGTTGGTCTGAGAGAACATAGTTCTGCTGGGCAGTGTGATTCCGCAGGATGGTTTGAGCGTGAGGTGTTTGTATTTAAAAGAAAAGCATAGAGAGGTAAAAGGAGCTTTCACTGTCTAGTTAGTAAGTGCACCAGCACGCAAATAGAGATGGCAGTGGTGTGGAAGGTGTTTTAAGCAATCAGAATGAGTCTGAATAGGAACCATAGATGAAATTTCACTTACTGGACATAAACCCAAAGAACAATGAGCCAAATGTCTTACAAGAAAGAGGTCAACCTTTATTTGACTCATGCGACTTCTAACCATAGATGTTGTTAAAGTTTAGTGTTGCTGTGGCCGACAAAAAACCTGAATTAATCTGATTACTCAGAGAGAACATGTGAATCATAATGTATATGGGCCTGGAGTGATGACCCAGGTCACTTCGGCTGGCTTAGAGCTCTGTGTGTGTATTGCTAAGTGATTAAGCAAGTAGCGCTTACAGACTGGACATTGACAAGTTATTAAACTAATTTGAATTCTCTGTTTATTAACGGCAAAGGACTCGAAATAAGCTTGCCACAGATAGATGCTGTATAACTTTCCCTGCACGTTTGTGTAGCTCTGGAGCTGCAGCATCTGGTGGGTGCTGGAGCAGCACCTGCCTTGTGCAGAGCCTACCTGCAAACCTAACATGGCAAGGGTTGCAATAGAACAGATCACTCAGAAATAGCTTCTAAAACTTGCAAAAATACGTACAGGTGTATAGTTGCCAGTTTGTAAAGAATCAAACCTGCTACGTGAAGAAACTCCTACTGCTTTGAAATATCTGTTAGAAATTAGTGTCTTCAGTGAAAATTTATGACTCTTGGGTGTGAATCAATAGTGATTCTATCTTCAGCTGGAATTTGAGTTTAACAGTGTAATAGCTGATGTTTAATTTGTTAATTTCTTTATGGTCTAAGCTTCCTGACTAGGAAAAATATATTTCGGTTTGTGATAGTTATTGATAATTTTGAAAGAATCATTTAGTTATAGTAATATAAAGGCTATCCTGTTACTGTAATTTATTGACAATGGATATGAAATATTTTTTTTTCACCTGGTTTGTATTTTGTCAAATTGTTTAGGTGTTCTTGTTGGGTTGTGTGTTTGTCAGCTGAAATACCAGGTATTTTTAACACACATTTTGAGAGATCTTTAGCCGGGTGTAAATTGTGTAGGTTCTTTGAAGGGAGCAGCACTACTGGAGTTTACATCAGTTGAGGCTCTACCCCTCGGTCTTTTGGGTTCGGGCTTTGCTGTACTTCTGCCTTCTGTGGCGGATCATCTTTTGTTCGTGAAAGCCGCGTGTCCGTTTAACCGCTGGAGAATTTTGCCAAGTGCAACAGCAAAAGCCTTTATATGTTTTCAAATGATGAATCCTTTTGAAAGATTTAAGACATCTTTTGAGTATGTTCTTTCTTTGTACTTTTTTGTCGTCTTCTCTTTGATTTCCCCCTCCCCCCTCTTTATCACTTTCTGCTAAAGCAACGCGCTTCATCCCTTGCCTGGAAAGGTTGATCGCTTTGGGAATTCAAGGGGAGAGCGAATGGTGGCTGTGCTCATTGCTTAAATAAATGTCGGAGCTCTCTTAAGTTCAAACTGTCTGTCATGCTAATTTGTTGTCCGTTAGGAGCAGCAATCATTAAATTTAAAGCACGCTTTTATGTGAACTGGATTTAAGGTTTCCAGTGATGAGAAGTCACTATAAATAGTCCGGGCTGTCCTCTGCTCTGCCGTTAAAAGTGAGACAGAACTCTTGTAGGACAGCCTGCGCTCAAGCCAAGCTGCGCTGATGGTGGTTGAGTTATAATCCCCTCTTCAGTGAGGTACCATCAGTACAAAGTGAGTGTGTTGAACAGTTCAAAAAGAAAAAAAAAAGAAGAAAAACTTTTAAAAAGAAAATGATTCTCCCTTCTTTTTTTTTTTTCCCAAAATATTTCTCTCAGGTAAAGGTTGTGACAGGAAAGGATGGGCAGACTGGTACTCCTGTCGCTATAGCAACCCAGCTTCCTCCAAATGTTTCTGCTGCTTTTTCATCCCAGCAGCAACCATTTCAGGTACTTTTCAATGGTTCTAAAATGTAGTTTCATCCCAGATTTTTTTTCTTCATTCAGATTTGATATTTCTTAGCTGAATTAGAATTTTCCCAAGAGCCCATCCCTTATCATCTGAACAAAACAAAAAAACCTTTGCAGTCCTCAAATGCATCAGCATTAATGAAGCCTTGAGGAAGTTAAATCTTTGTCTCCAGGTTGCTGGCTTGTTTCATTAACTTTCAGCTTGAATGTTTTCACTTTGGTTTGTTTGTCTTTTGTTTCCCTAATGCATTTGGTTCATTTGTGCATTCCGCATAGTGATAATATGGTTTCTTTTGTCTGTGGCATTGTAATTGTGGATTTCTTCTAAATTTCTTTTCTTTTTTTCCCTTATCTATTAAAGGTTTTGAGTATGGCTACAGAAGGTTTTGGATTTGCCTTCCCTGAAATGTTTTAAACAACAAACACAATTTTTAAAAATAACTAACTGCTTTCCATTAGCTCTGCCATAAATATGGGGAAGAAGAAACTGAAGTGCTTGTTTTTATGATATAAGTCCTTTTTTACAACTTTTTTTTTTTCACAAGGGAATACTGACCAAAGCAAAGAAATAAACGTGATCATCAGTTAAAATGTTTGTGGATGAATGATGCTACAACTTTAAAATTCAGACTAGTTGGGTTTATGCAGCTGCCTTCGACTCTGTGTTACCCAGGCGCTGTTGCTTATATATCCTGAGAAGTAACATACCTACCATAATTCCTCTACAGCTAAAATATTTACCTTTTAGCTCAATTGGGTATGCTTAGCAGGTATGAAGGACTCTGCTGTGCCGTGGAAGCTGTACAGTCTGTGCTGCCTTCATCTAGGTTTTGGAAAATGAAGAGTTAAATGAAATGTGAAATGGGTTGTGTTCCAGTGTGCAACAAAGGAGATGTTCACGGTGATATTTTACAAATGAGTTGCATGGTAAAGGGGCTTGTGCCGAGAGTTCTTCGTTATGGCCAATAATGACATGTCTTCAAAGTCTCCTTAGATAGCCAGGCTTCATCTAAGCTGTTTAAAACACTTAATATTATATCAGGTTGTTTATTATAGTGATTTGGTTTATCATCAAGCTATAGCTACAGCAATGATGAAGTACTTTGGAATTATTTTACTGTTCTACACCTGTTTCAGAGAAACTAATAGGTACCTGCTAAAAATGTATAAAACTCTCTATGTGATTGTGACACTACCTTTTAGCACAAACTGTAAACAGAAAAGCATTCTCTCTTTCCTTCAGTCATTCTCTTTGTAACTGTTTATAGAGAAATAATGTGTCCGGATCCGCAGCATCATTCAAATTCGAGTGCTTTAAGTGCTGCACTCAGAGTGATTGTTGTGGGTGTGCTGCATAACCATGACCTCCGGAGCACTACGTTGTTTTAATTAAAGTTAGGAGAGTTTTAGTCTAATATTAGTGGTATGTGACTGCAATTTATAAAGACATCTTTGGTCTTTGAAATGTCTGGCCTAAATTACATGGTGATAATGCATACAGCTGGGAGGCATACTCTTAAGGAAATGTCAGTCAAAAATCCTGAAGTAGAGATGCAGCCTGAAACTGTAAGGGATTGTCCAGAGTGAAGACATCATCCAGGCTAAGAAATCATCCAGAGTAAGGGTTCAGGTGAAATAAATGGCATTTGAAGCGTAGTTTGGAGAGCATTCTTTCTTAAACTGACATCCCAGAAAGCATCTGATGCAAACAGGTCATAAGCTGAATTTGTTAATTAATTGGCATTGTACAAAGTAAGTTTTTTGTGACTTACTTTGAAAATTCTGTAAATGCCTGTGTACGACGCTCTGCCAGACACTGGCTGTTGGACTTGAAATATGCTGCATTTCTGCCTTGCGAGAAGACAAACATTTGAAAACTTAATCCGTGTTGAGTGTGAGATGGAGGGAACCGTGACCGTTAGGGATGGATGAGAGTCACATTCGTAAAACCAAACTTCACATCTTCAGGCTATAGCTGTATCTAGAGTGGTCACAAATGCCCTCACAGCAGCGAAGAGATTAAATATTATTAATTCATAGCGATTGATAGAATCTGAGTGGCATGAGATATATTCAGCTCAAAAAGGAGTGTTTGAAATGCAGCCATTTTAGGTAACGTTGGCTATGTTTATTAATACTGTGCAATGAATTGGTTTTTCTCAATATAGACTGGTATTTTTCTTCCTTCGGCTTAATTTACATCCGTAAAATTTCTGGTAAAAATCAGAGGCGACCTGTGAATAAACTAGAAGATTCTTTGGGGAAATTGCTGTCTTTGCTATGTTGTCATAATACATTTTCACAACATTTGCAACCCCTTCCAGTATATTGATATGGCAAAGGCTTTCACCACCAGAAAACTACACTTTGAGAAAGTGGGTGCTAAATTAGCTAACTTTCTAGTGTAGAGACTGCCACACCTAAAGTCTGTGCTTGTATTTCTGATAGAATCTCTTAAGACCTTTTCTTGGGATAGCCCTTATTTTTCTCATACTAAGTTTCCTAGTATAATATTGGGTATAACATGACTAAGTATTGAGGCTGATTAAAAAATATGACTTAGAAACTCACTGGAAGGAGTTGGGCTTGCACACACGCTGGTGGACTTTAAGTAAGTACTTGCCAGTAGTGCTGAGGGCCCAAAGCGCATGGGAATCATCATATACCCAAACTTGGTTGCTTCAATAATCCTCTACCCAAGTCTGCCATCCGAGCTTGATACCGAAGGGATCATCTAGGACATCTTCTCTGCCATCATTGCCAATATTAAATGTAGTCATTTTAAAATACAGTTTTAATGTACTGTGTAATCTTACTGAACCTACACTCCAGCTTGCTGAATTAAACCCCAGTGATTTCTTTTGCATCTCAGTATCAACAGTGCTCTTCCGGGCTTGTTAATTCATACTTGTGTGATGTTTAACCTCAGACAAAATGTATACTAATTTTCAATGAGTTCTGATGTCACATCAGCCTTGCGGCAATATTTTGTTTCTTCTCATCGAGTTCCTTTATGGTACTCATTCTGCCAGCTGTGCAAACAAGTACAAGTCCAGCATCTGGAAAACTGGAGTTGGAACTTGTGTAACTTGGCTGAGACTCTTCTGTTCCATCTTCTGAGTCTTCGTAGTTTTTCCTGAATTTTTTTAGGGCTAATTCTCACAGAGCTCTATCCTGAGAGTCACAGTGGTGGAGACTCAAGGAAGCTTAAGCTGTCTTCAGGATGAGAGTTGATTTGTGTGTTACTGATGTTTCACACCGAGTGGAGGGGATTAGCGATCACAAATGTATTGACTCTCATTTCTTACTGTTGTGTACTGTTAGTTCTGATACACTTTATGCATAAATTCTCTTTCCTCATCTAATTTCCCTTCTAATTAACCTTGTAATGAAGTCACATTTAATTTTTGTCCTGTCAGCGTTTTATTGCAGCTATATACTATATGAATACATAATTTTGACTTCATTGCAGCATTATGCAAATGATGAAGGGTAATACAATAATAAAAATTTCCATTTATTAAAAAAAAAAAAAAAATTGGGCAAGTTTATTTTTTATTTATCCCGTTTTCCTGGGTTTGCTATCACCTAAAAAATGTAGACATGTATTATATATAACCAACTTCGTCAGTTTAGTTACTGCTTTAAAATTTAAACTTTAACAAGGAATATCTGTACATTATGGACATCTAAAACTTTATAGCAGATGCTGAATGAGTCTTGTTTCCTTTCTGAAGGATTTGTTCTGGGCTGGCCTCTTTAGATCCGTTTGTAAATTACATCTTGGTGTGAGACTATCTACAGATTGAATGTTTGTGATTTGTTTTCTTTTTCCAATAGCAAACCCATACAGGGACTCCAGTAACGGGGACTGTGAACACCATAGAAATTGAAGCTTTTAAGAGACAGCAGGCACTTGCACCAGCAGGTATGTTCCGCAGACAGGATTTTACTTTGGTTCTTTTTGTTTTTTTCCCAAACAGTTAATGGAGCCCACTGTTCTGTACCTCTTGAAACACAGTTCTGCCTCACCTTGGGAATTGCCAGGTTCTTAGGACTATCTATTGTGAATGGGGCTGCGTGGAGAGTGCACTCCGCTCACAATACGTAGGACTGGATTTGGCAGGCATGGAGACATTTGTTAGGTTGATTTCTCTGGCTAAGAAGATTGGAAATGGCCAACTTGAAGTGAGAGGGACTCTGCCCTTGGAGCATGCTCTTCATAAATGCTACACATGTATAGTAGTCGTAGCTTTCTGAGCTGATGTTGGAGTCATGTGTAGTAGTTTGCTTTGTAAAATTAAACCCATTCCATTATACCATGCCATAAATGGAATTTGAATATCACAGATTCGTCTAAGAGACCACGAATTGAAGTGGGCCGTCATGGGATGGTTTTTCAGCACCCGGGTGTGGCTTCAGGAGTTCCTCTTCAACAGCTAATGCCAACGGCACAAGGTACTGTGTCACCACATGCCAATTGCACATTAATTTAACAAGGAGATGTTAGTGATGGGACTAGAAACTTGGGCTTCCGGCCTTCCAAGATCCTAGTCCTACCACACACTTCTCCATGTAAATTAATACTTGGTATGCAATGCCTGGTTTGTTTAAGGAGCTGAGTGACGGGCTCCAAAGGTGCATGTGGGCATGGAAATACGTCACAGGTGCTGATGCAAAATGGTAATCTGAGAATTCTGGAACTGAGCCAATGATTTCTGAAAAGCAAACCTCCTAATTTGCAACATCATGACAAATTTTGATTCATTAGTTATGCCAAGCTTTAGAATATATGTTAGAGTGAATGTCTTAAGAATTAAATATTATTTAGATTCGATGCTATTATTTTAGGTTAAATTCCATTAGCTCACCAATCCTCTTTTTTTTTTTTCTTTTCTTTTTACACATCAGAAATTCAGAAGACACATAATGACATGGTTTTTTTTGTAGTTACTGTGCTCCACGTTTTAGTTGCAGTCCTGTGCATGAAATACTTTGTTGTTTATTGTAATAGTGATTTATTTTGTGGTTGTGATGTGGTATTTTCAAGTGATGGTGTCTTGTGACAAAGTAAGTAACCAATTAGTCTATTTGCAGTTGTTTTCCTCCTTACATTGGTAAAGAACGTGGGACATTTTGATTTCATTAGTGTTCTTGCTTTGTAGGTGGAATGCCTCCCACTCCCCAAACTGTACAGCTGACTGGACAGAAACAGAGTCAACAGCAGTATGACCCATCTAAAGGTCCTCCTGTGCAGAACGCAGCCAGTCTGCACACACCTCCACCGCAGCTGCCAGGGAGGCTGCAACCCGTCAGTGCCCCCATGACGTCTCTCCCAGCTGCGCTGCAGCTTTCACAGCAGCAACCGCAGATAGTGGAATCTCCAGCTCAGCCCCAGATTCAGGTGAAGATCCAGCCTCAAACTGTACCCCTGACTTCTGCTCCGCTTCCAGCACCACTTCAGCAGCAGGTGCCACCAGCAATCCATGTGCAAGGGCAGACACCAAACCAAGTGTCACAGCCGCAAGCTACAATACAGCAACAGGTATGTGAACGTTATTGGGGTGAAGATATGTTTGTTTCAATGCCCAGTAAAATCCAAGAACATGATCTTCCTGAAAATACAGGAAAAAATGTTAATGTTTTTAATTCCACTGGACACTTAAATCCTTCCCTTATAAAAATGCAGGTGCGCATTTTTAATTAGATTAAAGTCCGTATTATGTTCTGCTGTAGACTTAAGACAGTATCGAATCCTAAAACTCATCGCTGACAAATGTGTTTCTTGGGCAGACTGTGACTCTGACACGACCATCTGTAGATCCTGCTCAGACTTCCCAGCGTCTTACAGCAAATACGCTACCACCTACCTCATCTGTTGCGCCAGCGACTATCTCGGGCACAACACCACCTTCTACGTATCCAGTACAGACAAACAGGACCTCTCCAGCAACTAACAAGTCCCTGTCTCCAATTGCATCAAAACCCCCAGGCCTAGCAGTAGCAGCAGCGGCAGCAGCAGCGCCTAAAACACAAAGTCCGGCTCAGAATGCAGCAGTATTGCCACAAGACAACGCTCAAGAGAAGCTTGCTGAGCAAGTAAAGCTGGTAAGATTTCGGGGGTTTTCCCCCAAACTTAGGAATGATTAGCACACAGATCGCAATTAACAAAGTGTCTGAGTTATGAAAACGTGTGTTTTTCATGGGGGTGAGGTGTTTGTTGGGTTTTTTTGGGTTGGTGGGTTTTTTTTCAGTCTGCTTTACATCCTGAGTTTTGCTTTTATGGGCATTCAGAGAAGCTGAAGACAACTTACTGGTCTTCATACTGTTGTTGCGTTCTTTCTCTTTCTATTGTATTGATTCTATCTGCTCATTCGAGGTGACTGGACCTTACTTATTTCTGTAACTAACTGGAGGTGTTCGTTTGCTTATTTAACAGGAACATCATAGAGAACTTGTTTTTTCACAAAATCAAGCAGTATTAATGGTGAAGATGCATTCTGCAGTTTCAGTTTATGGGAAAATAAAAGGATTATTTGATTGCAGTTTGCATATGGCTTGTAACTTGTTTTTTGTACTGCCCTGTGAACTGTTTGTATCCTGTTATTTCGCAAAGTACTGCTTGTAATATGGGTTGAAGTACTGTGATTCTTTTTAGGTATAAGTTGATTTTGGTCTGGTAATTTTTTCTTTGATGTGATGTTCAGACTTGGTTTTTGTAATGCATGTTTCATGCTGTTACACCTTTTTACGCTGTCAATTATTTTGATAAAATGGGAGCAATTACTGTTTTTCTATTTGGCTGCTATTTTAGGTGCATTCTGCAGCTTCACCATAATTGTATGTACTTCTTTTTAAGGAAAATCAAATCCATCAGCGAATAGCAGAACTGAGAAAGGAAGGTTTGTGGTCCTTGAGGCGACTGCCTAAACTCCAAGAGGCTCCAAGGCCAAAATCTCACTGGGATTATTTGCTGGAAGAAATGCAGTGGATGGCAACTGATTTTGCCCAAGAGAGAAAATGGAAGATGGCGACTGCTAAGAAGGTACTTGAAAAACACTTTTTGACTAAGAACAATAAATCTTGGTATCACTCAGCTTGGTAGCAAAGCTATTTAAACAATCTTTTTCTACAGATAGAAGTGATGGAAATACAGTGCTCACCACAGGAGGGTTGGACTAGACAACCTTTAAAGGTCACTTCCAACCCGATGTATTCTATGATTCTATAAGGCACTGATTGTTAACTTAAATGAGAAGCCATGTTGTCAGCTTTGGCTATTCTGGCATTTGGAACAGACGAGATAATTGTACTGATTGTGGATGCAAATAGTGGTTTGGGATTTTGTGGATTTATTCCTCTGGAAATCAAATAGCTTGTTTAGGGGACCCAATCCATGCGCTCACTGTGTTGTACGTAAAAAGTACAGCTGTGTGTCAAATCATTTATTCCCTCTCAAGGAAGAGTAAATATAGAATTTTGTAAATAACTTCCATTGGGTGTGGTTGTCTGTCTAATTCTTCCTCACTAATCTCATAAAAAAGGTGAAGGAGAAACCATGGAGTTCTAAGGACAGCCGTGAAAACATGGTAGCGAACTGTTTCCACAGGGGAGGAGAGCAGCACAGTGGGAGTAATTAAATCAGTGATAGAATGAACATAGTGGTGGTGTGAGATGAAATATTAAAACCTGAGTTCTCTGTGAATTCTAGCAGTGCTGCATCCTCTTTCGATGTATTTGTGACCAGTTTAGGGTAATGAAGAGGCAACTGTAGGTCATTAGTTTAAATTGCTGTGGTGTTTTCTATTCTATATTCTGAAATGATGGAAACTCAGAACTCTCTTCCTTTATAAGCAAAGTATTGAAATAGGTATATCATTTTGTAAAACAAAGACCTGCATTTTGAGTATAATTTTAAATCTGGATCTGAAGCACGTATTCCATTTGTGGCCAATGGTAAGTTCTTAAGAATAGGAGAAACGGGAAGGGTAAATATGAAATGAACCTTTCCCTGCAGTATGCTTCAAACTTCTGGAAGTCAGTGTTCTAGGGAGCTCCTGAGCTAAAGATTGCAGTCAAGTCGGTCTTTAACAGCCATTGACTGATCTTTCACTCATGTATGTAGACTCTTTTGAACTCTTTTGACCTTTGATCTCTGACATTTTGTGGTGCGATTTCTCTGACTTCATATGTGCTGTCTGAAAGAAAATTTTCTTCCGTGTGTTTCCTGCTAATTTCAGTAGATTTCTAATTTTTGTATTGAGAGAGAGGAGTGAATTAAGAGTTTCCTACTTGATTGTTTAGTTATAGTTCTTGTATTTTCTTTTTTTCTTTGAGTTTCATGTCTGTTGCTTTACTGGCATGGTAAGAATTAGAAATACTGAAGATAATTGCTTCATTTGTTAAAGCTGTGGTCAACATCTGGCTGCTGCTAACCTCTAGTATCTTAAGAACGCAATGGTGTCTGTTTTGAGGTAACCTAATTCAATATCTCTCGTGGTATTTTAGATGGTGAGAACTGTGGCTCGTTACCATGAGGAAAAGAAACTTAATGAAGAGCGAGCTAAAAGGGAAGAACAAAACAAACTAAGGCGAATTGCTGCATCAATTGCTAGAGAAATAGAATACTTCTGGTCTAACATTGAACAGGTAAACGACCGACTTACTAATACCTTTGCAAATGGTAATGTTCTTGTCATTTTCAGTAACTTATTTATAAAATGTAAGTGCTTTATTAGACTTCATTTACATTTTCAGGTTGTTGAAATAAAACTGCAAATTGAATTTCAAGAGAAACGGAAAAAAGCTTTGAATTTAAAGCGAATTTCAAGGAAAGGTAATTGTATTCCATGTCGTCGGAAATCCAGTATAAGTGCTGATGCTATTGTTTTGCATAATTCCACTCAGTGGAGTTTAATCTTGTTGGTGATAAAATTGTGAGATGGTAATAATAGGTTGTGAACAGATCCGAACTATGAGTTACAGGTTTAAAAAATATTTTTATGCTATATTTTGTTAGTATTTCTTGTGTTTTATGTAGAATACATTTAAAAGTTCATGTACAAACATAAAATTGCTAAGCAATTAATGCGTACATCAAGTATAATCATTTTCCAGGTAAGGATACAAAGTCCGTAGAAGACTTTTTATTGGAAAAAGGAAGTGAAATGGTAAGTCCTTCTGTTTCTTAAAAAAAGCATCAAATTAGTTTAAATATGACTAGCTGCATGAAAAAGTTTTGATCAATGTGAAATGCTTTCCTTAAATGCATGGTGACGATAAGCAGATTTCTCTGGAGTTGCTGACAATTGAACGTATATAGTCATAAGCACAAACATATTTTTTTGCTGGTTATGAGCCATAAGCTTAAATGGGGAATTGGATTGTGGTTGGTACATGTATTTTAAAGGAAGAATTTATAATTACTCAAAGGCTTTGAATTGTTCATTCTAAGATTGCAAGACGGAAAAAAAGTACAAATTGCCAGACTTTGTTTAGGGCTGGGATTTAATCTACTGTAACCAGGGGTAAACTTTGTGGGGCATGAAAGCGTGTTTTCAGCTGTGATTTATCTACTGAGAGCTGTAAGTGTGTGTTACAGAATGGATCAAACTGAATGGAACTTAAAATACATTTTACCCTAGATGAAATATGTGCTAGGAGTCCTTGGCTAGAGCTGTGTAATTGGCAAAAAATGGGCGAGGATTGCTCTGAGGCCCTCAGCCAGCTGGCGTGGCACAGCTGATACCCACGTGCAGAAACGCTCCTCTTTCACCAAGCAGAATGCCTGCATCTGAATTCCCGGTTGGAAGTTTGTTTCAGCCAAAGAGCGGCCTAGTGCTGTCTGTGGGTGTTAATTTGCACAGGCGGAACCACACTACAGAGTGTGCTGGACGGCTGAGAGCGAACAACTGTAGGCCTGTGCCCCATCGCTTTTTTATTGACTAGTGAAAATTTGCTCCTCGATTCCAACCTGGGTAAAAGTTTTGTGTCTCAATAAAGTTTGTAAAGGAAGGTGTGTTCTACGGCTCTGTGCCACATTTGAACCACAAACACTGATTGCACTGGCTGCTGCCTCCAGAGTGTCTGTTTCTGCGTGACCAGGAAGGTGCTAATAGGTGTTAAGCATCTGATGGCAGGACACTTTTTGCTTTCATTAAAAAAACAAACAAACAAAACCCCTCCCTAACTTTGTTTTCTATGATTTTAAGTATTCTAATTATTTAATGCTAGGGTTCTTCATCATCTGGAAGGAAAAGAAAGGCAAGCACGTCTTTGACTGATGAGGAAGGTAAGTCACTTTTCAAAAGTGTGTATTTGTAGCGTAATATGTAAGTTGGCTATTAAACCCTGAAACCACAGGTTTTCAGTCTGTTACTGCATGGATGCAACGCTTTTCACAAGCTAGATACCAACATTCATCCATTTCTTAGTGGGATTAGATAGTAAACTTTCCTTAAAAGAGCTTCACTAAAAATTGGAAAATAAGATTTTCCCCAAAACCGCACTGCTGTCATTGCTGATGGATTTTAATGCTTTCTGTCCTCATACCTTTGTTTCTCAAACCTTACTAGCGGTCTTACACTTCTTTTGAGGATTTCACACTTAGTAACACTTCTACTTTAGTTCCTTTCTTGTGATGACATCTGTGTCATGTTTCTGACAAAGAAAATCCCCAACCAACACTTAACAGTTCAAGACTATCTTTGGTCCTGAAGCAGAAATGCTTCTCTCATTTTAACCTCTATGTTTAGTTACTTCGAGATTTTGTTCTCCATACGTGTCTCATTTTTTCTGAATCCTGCTAATGTGATATTCTATGCTAGTACGCGTTGGGGTATATAATTACAAACTTACTGAATTATTGTGTAATTTGAATGCCAAGATAAGCATTTGGTTTTCTTTTAGTTGAAGATGAAGAAGAAACAATTGAAGAACAAGAAGCTAAAGAAGGAAACATAAACCATCAAACTGAATTGTCTAATCTAGCCAAAGAAGGTAAGCATGTAGCTTGATTCTTCTCTGCAGCGGGCTCTGAAACACCAGGTGAAAACACACAGCAGTTACTGTGTTTGTAAATAGAGGTATAGATGAGAAGTGGAGTGTGTTCAGATGTTCAGGCATATGCAATCCATATTTATATCTTTCTGTTTGGAAAGCTGTAGCAGGTAGGTTATGGGGTGATGATGGCCATCTGTACTTGATAAAACAGTCAATATACTTAACCAGTTACCAAACGAGGTGGTTTGAGAAAAAGTATTTTTCTACTGAAGCACTGCATTTCTGTAAAACCTCATACCAAAAGACTCTCTACTGAAGTTCTAGGAGTACATGATAAATACTTAAAACCTGAAGTGTATCAGATTGAACATCTCAGAGGGGTTTTGTGACCCACCTGATAGATCTGAAAGGGCCCTGAAGTGCTGCTCCTGAGGGGGTTATACATACTTAAAGATGAGGGGCTTTTAGGGGCAGTGCTCTGGAGGGTGACTCTCTCTCATTAGCAGCATAACAGTAACTGCTGTGCTGGGCTTGATGTGTGCAGCGCATCCCATAGGGATCTCTTCACTTACCGTGGTAAAAACCTTGCTGATTTTGAGAGACGAGGTTCCCATTAAGCTAAGCCCTCCTGGCGGTTAATGCGGAGTTTCCAAATCCGTCTATTTGGCAGCTTAGTGGCTGCAGCCAGGTGGCCAGTTGGAAGGATTATAACTCTTGGCCAGTCAGCCAGGTTCCTAATGAGGATGTTTCCTGATTGATTGGCCACTGCCAGCACTCACATTCCTGCTTCAGCAGATCAGACGAGATCGTGGAGATGCCGTTTAGCAGGGTTGAGGTACAGCTCGGTTTTAAAACTTTGAAATCTTGGGTTGTCTTCCAGCCGCCCAGCTGGATTTGATGCCCCAGCTCCCCAGACAGGGTGACTGTCAGTTTGTGTGGTGGGTTTGCAATATAGTGAAAAGCAAGTTGGGTGAGCAACCAGCTTGGTGTAACACCAAGTGTTCTCTGTAATCGAGGTCATTAAATAAATACTGGCATCATCCACCGAATGATTATCTCTTCAGTTAACTTCTGATTAGAGAACTGGCTTTATACAGTTATGATTAATGTAACGAGGCTAAAAACAATGGTATTGATTGTTACAAGTTTTGGTATTTTTAAACTTACATCCTTTAATGACCTTCAGCTGAATTGCCTCTGGAAGATTTACTGAAGATGTATGAAGGTGCCTTTGCAGAAAATTTTCACTGGCCCCAGCCAAAGCCTGACAGTGAAGAGGACAGCAGTGAAGAAGGTAAATTACTTTGTGTTTAGAAGTTGGCTGAAGTTGAAAGTGAAGTAAGTTGATTGGCTCTTCAGTTCTCTGTTAAAAGACATTTTATACTAGGGAAAAACAAATATCGAGTGAATCACATTTAAATTTTTATTTTTTAAGTGAATAAGAGTGTTATATAGAGGAATGAATGAAAGTGTAGTGGCTTTCTTGCTAAGCATTTGAAATGATCAATAGGACAATTGGATATATTTCTGTTATTACTAAATATTTTTGGATAATGGTCTGTGACGAATTTGTTGCTTTTTCGTTTTCCATTTCTCGGTTCATGAAAAGAAGGTAGTGTTTGCCTGTCTTAGAGTCAGGATGTGTGAGATTCTCAGGAACAGTAGCGAGCCAAGAAGAGCCTCTCTACACTGAATTAAGCAGCACTCTTCACAGCTAGCAATTATTACACGGTTGCCATCTGCTCTGTACTAACGTGATGATAGAATTACACATTCGAGGATAGGTTTTAAGTAGGATGAGAGGACCTCCCTAGAAGTCATGAAAAGCTAATGGTCATGCTAGTCTAGCTAGTGTGAATGTCCAGAACATGTATGTGATTCTGAGCTTACGCTATTTTCATTTTAGCCTGACTAGCCTGAAAATCATAAATTTTATTTAAAAGTTAGCCACCTCCTTTTAGACCCATGTCTGAATTCTAGCCGTCTCAGTTTCTTTGTGCAACAGCTCCTTACGTTTATTTTAAATGCCAATGTAATTTTTCTCTCCCATAGAAATGGAAGATCATGTCTCTGATAGGGAAAGTCCTCAGAAAGAAGTTGTCCTCATAGATTCCCTTCTCAGCATTGACCAGTACAAGGGTATCGACAGATCAAGTCCTCCAAAGAAGCATATGCGAGACATAGCAGAAGTTGCTGCTGCAGCAGAGATGCTGTTACCTAAAGGCAGCTCTCGGATAACGACAGCGGTGAGACTCCCTGTTTTTTTCTGTTACTGTGTGCTTACTTTTATTTAAAGAATGTTCTTTTCAAGACTTTTCAGATTTTAGCAACAAATTACAATAAATATTTTCTAGTTATGGAAATATAGAATGGTTATGCTTTATGACGTGCTCCATGAATTTAGCTCAGAAATAAAGTATCAAATCATTTAATTTACAGATAAAATACAGTACTCCATCGCTACTGTATGGGCCTCTCAGAGAATATCAAAAGATTGGGCTGGATTGGCTGGCAAAGCTGTACAGGAAGAATCTTAATGGCATCCTGGCAGATGAGGCTGGGCTTGGAAAAACTGTACAAATTATTGCCTTTTTTGCCCATTTGGCTTGTAATGAAGGTGAGTCTTTTTGCCTAACAATTTTATTTTAGACAGGTACTGGAACAGCATTATCTTTGTGGATTATAGCCTTGGGTCACTTTTTTTTTTTTTCTCGCTAAACCGTGTCAGACTTTAGTTAATGCACAGAGTAAGATAATGTCAGAAAAACTTCCTTCAATTGTCTGACAAGGCACACAAAGCAGTACTTGAGGTCTGAAGAATAATAAAAGAATAGATTAGTCATTGAAATACCTCTGTTGTTATTGGATCTCACTTTTAATGATGAATTTAGTGCATTGCACTTAAAAAATCAGGGGAGAATCTAAGTCACAGGAATTGTCAGGAATCTCCTTCTACTCTTAACTGCTGTGTTTCCCCTTCTGTAGGTAACTGGGGCCCTCACCTTGTTGTTGTACGGAGCTGTAACATACTGAAGTGGGAGCTGGAATTGAAACGTTGGTGCCCGGGATTGAAAATACTTCTCTACTTTGGCAGCCAAAGGGAGCTTAGGGCAAAAAGACAGGTGCTGTATTTTGCAGCTCTGACAGTGATTATTACTGTATCTTAGATGACAAGACCTTTACCATGCATTTATCAGTATGTTCCTTACATCCTGATGGGATATGAGAAGTTTTTAATACTACAAGTTGGTTTACAAAGAGATTCACACCTAATGATTCTAGATTGTCAAAGGCATTTGTGGAACTCCGTGGCATTGAGCACTACGTGCAATACTTAACCTGCGTTCTGAACTGACTGTAATTCAGAGACCGAGGTTCTTTGAGAATGCTGTGGGTCATAGCATCTTTCAGTTCCTAGTGAAGAAACAGCTGGTTGTAAGGTATTGAGAGTTCTGCCTTAACTTTTCTGTCTCATCCTCTTGTCCTTTTCTGTAGGAGTGGACAGAACCCAACAGCTTCAATGTGTGTATCACTTCCTACAAACAGCTGTTCAAAGGCCACCCAGCATTTATGAAAATGCGATGGAAATACTTAATAGTAGATGAGATGCAACAAATAAAGAACATGACTGAGAAACACTGGGAGGCACTTTTCAGTCTCCGCAGGTATGGAGCAGAGAATTGTTTTCCTGCTGGCAGCGGGTTTTTCACTGTTCATATCACACTGTTCTCTTCTTAATAGAAAACCTCTTGATCTGCTCAAATTCCAGTGCATCATGTACCTACAGAGATGCCTTTAAGTGAAGCAATTGGGATTCAGTGACACACTCAGGATCTTTTTGTTGCCGCTGTCGTAACACTGTCATTCTTCTTTGCTGATACCCTGTGCTCCCGAGCAGATCCCCTTGTATGTTCTGATACTCTGCAATGAGGAAGCTAGTTTAGTGGTATATTCAGGATTAAAAAGATAATTTATCCTAGATTTAATTTTATTAGCACTACTTATTTCTGTCTTATCTGAGAAACTTAAAGTTACAGTGAAGAGTGTTTGACTATTGGTGTTCTTTTTGTAATAATACTAGCTAAATGCTGTATCAGTTAAAAATCTTCTTTTATTATTCACAGCCAGCATCGTTTGCTTCTAATAGACACTCCTTTGCATAACACATTGGTGGAGTTGTGGACCATGGTACATTTTCTGATTCCAGGAATTTCCAGACCTTATCTAGATTTTCCAGTAAAAGCAGCTAATGAGGAGAACCAGGATTATTGCCATAAACTGGTCATCAGGTTACACAGAGTATGTTGTCTTTTTTTTCTCATCTGTCCTACTACAATAGTTAAGCTGTTGTTGGGGTGGGGGTGTGGAAAAGGAAGAAATGAAAAGATGAGATTCAGCTTGAAACTTCTGGCCTTTCTTAATACTTTGTTCACTTTAGCCAGAAAGTCCTGCTGAAAGCAGAGGTTTCTACTACCACAGTAATGTGGAGATTTTGTTTTAAAAGTAATGTAAGGCTCAGATTTTTAAGCATAATGTGCAGAAATTAAAGAAGAAATCAATGTCTATACATCTGTGAGCATAGCAGTGTGATTACATACTGCATATGAGATTTATCGTATCAAATGTGTTAGGTTTGAATAGGTTTAGCTTCCTGTTGTAAAACCATATCTTTGAAGTGAGACCTTTTTTTTCACTCAATTATGAAACGTTTCAGATGATTCAGCCATTTATTTTGCGAAGATCAAAGAGAGACGTTGAAAAGCAGCTAACAAAGAAATACGAACATGTGCTAAAGTGTCGTCTTTCTAGTCGACAAAAGGCAATGTATGAAGATGTCATATTACAACCAGGGTAAGGACTTCAAACAGTAAATAAAAATTGCTGTCATTTTTGGTGCTTAAGCAAGATGAGAAATGGTTGTCATAGTTGGATGTCTTTTAGCCTTTTTCTGAAATTTTCTGTTATAGTATCATAGCATCAAGATGACCAGTGAATAGAATGTGGTTACCTTGTAAACTAAAATTAAGGGCAAGCGTTGCTGTGGTCCTAATGAAAATTATGCATTTACCTCTGGAACCTAAAATTCAGGCTGTAATGGTCAGGTTTGCTGCCATTTTGTCTTAAGATTTGTCTCTACTAATGAGTGGTTCTTTATTTCTTAAAGCCCAAAGTGTTCTGCCTCACACCCACCCGTTTACCTGTGCTGTGACATCAGGTGGTTATAGGTAGGTGCAGGGACAAAACAGAAACAAAGCAAGTAGAAGATAGGGAGCTGGTTAGATTGTGTTGGACTGTGAGGTAACCCTGACCCTTAAGTTTCATGTCCCCAAATTTACATTTGGTACAGTGCTACTCGAAATGCTCTAGAAAGGCTTCAGTAAAATCTAAGCTTGTTTTAAGACTTTTGTGTAACATACTGCATTGCACAGTCTTACCTTGAGGATTTAGGGATATCTTCATAAAAGCTGTACTTAAATTAATGTATATCTGTGTAAATTATTTGGTAGAACCCAAGAAGCCCTCAAAAGCGGACACTTCATCAGTGTCCTGCATGTCCTGATGCAGCTGCAACGGATTTGTAATCACCCTGATCTGATAAACCCCCGGCTTTCAAGTACCTCTTATGTATCAGAAACGCTGGAATACAGAACTGCATCTCTGGTACTACGTGCTCTAGAAAGGGATATTTGGAAGGTGAGTAGAAAAGTAAACTGTTTTTTTTCTCTTGTAGTACCCTTGTAGAATTTCAGTACTTAATGTTGTTTCCTTATACGTCATAAGTCTACCTGAACTTCATAAATAGAAGGAATTCACTGTGCCTAACAAGTGCATACTTGCTGCGTCTCTTTTCTGTAATAATAGTTTGAGCTTTTCAAGTGGTTTGTAATCAGTAATTTTTCGTGAACCACTTGATCAAAGAGAAATAGCTTTACTTTCATCATACTCATATTTGCAGGAATTTTTCAACACTGAAAACACTCAGGGTAGCACGGTGCTTATTTATGGCAATCTGAATTTTTGTTTCTGCTTTCAGTAGCTAAAGGAGAGCAAGACAATGTTTTCACATCAGAGTAAGCACAGTCAGTGACTGAAATAGTACACTTCTGTCAATCTGTTTGAAGTACACCTAGTTGTGTTATTAAAGAAGTGATCCCCCTCCTTGAGATAATCGGAGGAAATAATTGCATTAGAGAGAAGTATGAGGAATGGAGCAGATGAGATGTTCTTTTTGGTTGATCTTTTAATCCTTCATATTTTTCTACTCCTAAATCATATGCATGCCTTTATAGTTTGGCATTTGAGCTCGGTAGTTAACGAACAGCTTTTAAGAATTCTACTTAATTCTTTGGAAATTATGTTATATGAGGAATTGTTTAATGTGCCTTGCTTTGATTTCCATAACTTGCTAATGATTTAAATTCTTTTTCTTCCAATGCTGATGCTTAAAATAGGACTGTCAGTTTAAGATAGATTTCTGAGGTTTCCAGAAAGTTTTGGCTAGTAATTAATAGTTTACCTTTTAAACATAGCATTTATTTCAAGTTTTTAAAGGTAAAATATGGAGAGTTCAGTATGAAACATAGAGGGGACTTAATTGTTTGGGTCATCAAATGAAATAAACCTTATTTTACAATATCCCTAGGAATCAGACCTGTCTCTTTTTGATCTCATTGGAATGGAAAACAAAATGACTCATTATGAAGCACAAATGTTGCCAAAACAAAAGGTTACTAGAAAGTTGATTGAAGAAATCTACAGCTCCCCTCCACCACCGGCTAGGCCCAACCCAGTGAAGCTCAAACCAAGCAGGTATGTACAACTGCCCTCCTTTGAAGCTGGAATTACAGGGGGGAAAATGTAATTCTGTTGCTGTGTTTACAGAGCTCTGCTTGCATCTGTCATTCACACAAAACCTCAGACTTGACTTGTGTTTTATTATTCTATTGCATTCTTGTTTACCCTTGAAAATAGGGAGTCTATTTTAATATTTTTTTGAGGCGCACAATTCCGTGTGAAGTGTGCTCAGGGATTTCCCATCATTTCTACTTCACCAGCAGATTATTTTTATTCTTTTTTATTTTCAGGTCCTTGCTTATGGCAAGTGAGTGTTGTTTTGCAAAATTAGCATGGAGATAATTCTTCATGACTAAGTTGGACCTTCAGTGTTATCTGTGCTTTCAATGTTGTAAGAGACATAGGAAGTTTTATAGCAGTAAATGTTTTAAGAGTATTTGTGCTAGTGAAATAGTGATCTCAAAGTAAGGTGAAACTGTTTTTCTGATGCAGAGGAGCTGCCCAGTGGCTTGCTGGCATGTTGGTAAGAGAGCTCCATTCTTTTTCTGGGTATCAGTCTAGACTCTTTAAGCTGTTTGCAATAATTCTGATACATCCTGCATTAAACTGGATGCATAGCAATGGAAGTTTTATTTTTTCTCGGAGTTAGCAAATAACCTTATGGAATGTCCACACATGTAGTTGGCTGAAGTGATGTGTCTTGCCATTTCAGCCATCTGCAAGAAAGACACTAGCATCTGATGATGATGTGATCACTTTTTACTTTCTTTGGGTGATAGAGTTTATTTTTAAAGGCCAAACTGTGATCTTCCTGTAAACTTCGATTTTGATATTCTTTTCAGGTTGTTTCAACCCGTTCAGTACGGTCAGAAGCCTGAGGGCAGGACTGTAGTTTTCCCAAGCACTCAAGTGCAACGCACGGTGACCACAGCGACGGTAACTCAGCAGGGACAAGTACGAGGAAGATCACCCATAGCTACGGTGTCTTCCAATCAAGGTAAGAGAGTTAGTGCTGGGTTGGTTACCGGAACCTCTGCGTAGACAGATACGAGTTAGTCTGTTCATAGAATTCCTTTTCCCTCTAGCTTAATGATCTAGAATACTAATGGCTTAAAAATACCAACAGACTAATTGCCAGTAAATTTCCCCACTAGTTTCTACAGTTTGATCTGCCAGTATAAGGCAAAACTAAGCTTTGTGTAACCTAGCTGTTAGCGTATGGAGTAAATATGGGAGAGTTGGTATTTAAACCCTGATCACATGTAATATTCTGTCACAGATGGGATTTTTCAGTGCTTTTGTGTATTTATTTAACCTTTAAACAATGCTTTCCAAATATTTAATGTTGTAAAAATAGGATGGAGTAAGAGGTGTGGCTAGAAATCCCAGTCCGTAAGGACAAGCCTTTCCTGTAGCCTTTTTAATATCCTGTTGGAAGGTTTCTTTTTAATGCAGGTTGTTTAAAAGAGTCGAGTTAAAAACCTCTAACAGCTTGCCCAAACAACCCTTATTGATTGCAGCCGCAGCAGCACAGTTTCAGACAACTCAGGCTTCCACCAGTGCTCCAAGACACCAGCCCGCAGCGACCTTCACCACAGCAACTAGCACAGCCAACCCTGTGAAACCGCGGGGCCAGACCTCTGCGCAGGCCTCCCAGCTGGGCCAGGCCCAGCCCCAGGCCCCCCCGCACACCATCCAACAGAGTGTGCTGCCTCAGAGGCTGGTTCTCACCTCTCAGGCCCAGGCACGGTTGCCTAGTAAGTGGCCTCCCCTTTCAAGGTTTCTCCCACCTTTGTACTACAACGAGGTTAAGTTACTAGGCACCCTAAAATGTGTACAGAATCGTTGTTTTTTTTTCACTCTTCTGATTAGCCTTGCTCAGTACGTTGCTTATGACCAAGGAAAATCGAAAATTGGATAAGAAACAATAGAATTGCTGTGGACATACATTAGCGGTGTCAACTTAATCTCCTGTTTCTGCATGTTTCTTCCGCTGGCAAGACTTCCTTCAGACCAAATGTTTTAGCTCTATCCTAATTATTCCTTTCATATTAAACACTAATCCATCTGCTAAGGCCTCTCTCGCGGAGAGGAGCGTCGCAACTGTTAGGCAGAGAAAAGCGATGAGGCTTTGCTTTAAGGTTGTATGTGCACTGCCTATTAGCATGTGTATAGAGTACTGAGCACTGATGTATTAATTTTATCTCTGGGTTAATGCACTGCCTTTACAAAAGCTAAATTTTTTCACACCAATATTTTCTCAGCATCGTAAAACTTAACGCACAAGTGCCTCTAACCTTTCAGTGTTTAAATCACAAAAAGCTTGGTCCTTGTCCCTTTCAAGCTTTTTGGTTTTTCCAAGTGCAGATCACTTAATATAAATCGTATTTCGTCAGCGAATTTCAGACCATTTCAAACGTGTATTTACAGTGCCACATGTGTGAATATTTTTGCCTCTCCCTTAAACTTTCCTTCATGCTCTTGAAAAGGCAGTGAAAATCACTTTAATGTCTATACTCGTTCTGTTACAAAGTGTCACATGAGTTTTCAGGTAGCTGTTAACTTTTTTTGCTAATGAAAGTGATAACTTCGAAAATGTTGATGTTCTTACCCTTTAAACAATCAGCTCTTTTCCAGTTTGTCCAACAAATATAGAAAGCAATACCTGCTTAACTTTTATATGACACTTTTGATGCACTAAGTATAATTATGCATGGAAGGTGCTTCAGCACCAGTTTACTAACCAAAACTTAGAATTGTGAATGTTGAACAACCCGCTTCCCACTTTGTTGGTTTTTTTTAATGCCTGTTTCCCTCCTTAACAGGTGGTGAGGTAGTAAAAATAGCCCAGCTGGCTTCTATAGCAGGAGCACAAGGCAGAATCGCTCAGCCAGAAACCCCCGTAACACTGCAGTTCCAAGGGAACAAGTTCACTTTGTCACATAGTCAACTTCGCCAGCTCACTGCAGGGCAGCCCTTGCAGTTACAAGGTACTTACTTCAAACCAGGAAGTTTTCCGTTGTTTAGAATGCTGGTGTTTTTTCATATGGGCAGCACGTTCCTTGTTGCTGCATGTTAAGGAGATTTTTCCATCCTCACTACTTTTACTCTTTTGCTCTACCTGTTTTCTGTGTGATTTTCATAACAGGATAGCTCTGTTTTGAAAAATGAATGCCTAGCAAGTGAAAGACGTGGTTACTTTCTTTTTCTGTGTTGTATGGCAAGATTTTTTTTATTGAATTTCTTTCCACATGTATGCAATACAGCTGAAGGTGAGGCGTTATTTCAGATAAACTTCATGAGGAGCAGAAACAGACAAAACTAAGGACGTTCTTGGTTTGCCCTGAAATGGTGTAAATAATACTTGAAGATTGGCGGGCCTCTGAATTTTGACCCAACTATTGTCCTGACCTGAATGCTCTACCTACAGTATATTTTGCCCTTGGATTTCCCTGTGTGTTGCCAAATTCAGGAGAACCTGAGAATCTTGATTCTCTGTGGCCAACAAAACAAATAGAAAGAACACTAAGTGAGGATTTTTTTGGTTGATTGGATTTTGTCTGAATTCCACATAGAATACCTAGATTTACAATGATACTCCTCCGACATGAAACTCCTCTTTAACTATGAAGACTTGGGGGGTTCCCTCCTATCAGATTGGTAAAATGAACTGGTTTGGGGAAAATTAACAGTTTGAAACAGTAACGATCAGTTTGTAATATAAGTATCTTTTGCTAGAGAAAAGTCTTTTCTACTCTATCCAGCCTAATTTTTTTTAAATCCTCCATTGCAGGAAGTGTTCTTCAGATTGTTTCGGCACCTGGCCAGCAGTATTTGAGACCTCAGGGTCCAGTTGTCATGCAGACAGTTTCCCAAGCAGGAACTGTTCAGAATGCTCTGAACGCTTTAGGAAACCAGCATCAAGCAGGTGTCCCAACTTCCACAGCAGTGACACAGCAAGGTGGGTTTTCTAGCCTGAAGAAATGTCTCTATCCAAGCATTCAATTATTAAAGTCACATCAATATATAAAATTTGTAATAGGCCATAATTCTGTAAGTTGAGTTCAGAAGCAGGTTAATAGTGAGGCATGTCCTTTGTACATGATGTGTTGTAGATAATTTTTTAATACAAACTTGGGAGAGCTTGAAACTGTATTAAATATATAGAAATTTTTTTTCCAGTTGTATATTAGGTCGGATTTTTGTGGGAGGAAGTGAGTTTGAAATACTTTGTTACTTTTTTCTTAAAAAGGTCAGAGTGATTATTTTTTTTTTTTTTTTACTGACAGGGAACGCCCGGAAATTCTCTCCACTTTCCTACATGAATTTTGCTTTTATCTAATGTTCTTTGCTTCTCTATGTAATCAAACTGTTTTCCTTTCCCTCTGCAAATACTGCTTAGGTGTTTGGTGCCTTGCTGCAAATGTGATCTGTTCCTTGTTTAGAAATACAATCAAGATATTGATCAAAAAACAATAAATTGCTGTCTAGGATGCATTTACAACAAACCAGCAGATTGTTAAATGACGATAAATGCAATGCTAGGCGTTCATTCTCTCAAAATGACTATCTGCTGTGACTCTCTCTGGATATAAATCACTCTCTTAGACTGTTTACTGCTCTTTTTTTGATGTATTAATGTGCCCTTGAAGTTCATATTTTGACTTGTCTGAAGAATAAGCAGCTCATCGTAAAAAGGGGAGAGGAAGCTTCAACAACCTCCTGGTTGTTGGGAGGCAGAGGATTTGTCATAGTTCAGAAGATCTGTGGCTCAAATGTTTCACCCTCCAGCTCTGATTACGTTACATGTACTCCTATTACGGCCACAGTTCAGAATGAAAATTAATGTAAGATTTCTACAAAAACTCACCCATTTTACTACACTCACAATGGTAAAAGGCGAGCTGTGTTAAAAACAATAATAACTTCTGTTTCCAGTTGAGAAAAGAAAATACTGTTTTTGCGGCTCATCTTTGAAGTAAGATGTAAAGCATATTGAAAATACTTATTTTGACTTTTTGAATTTTGGATAAAATGCCAAATTAATTCCTTTGCTTTGGGTGACTGGAAACTAATTGCTGGGTTCACATGTAGCTGTGCAGTAAAATTGGATTTATACTGGCTATCTATATGAGCTTTTTTGTGATTAAAAATACAGAAAGAGAAAGTTTAAACCTCTTCATACTCCTTGGAGTCCATTATTCTTAATATAAAGGTTAGGACTCGCTTGTTCACTTGAATGCAGTTCTTCCTGGATGTGTTGACTCGCCACTAAATACAGTTTCACAGTGACTAGAGGGGAGTTGTGCTGCTTTTCTGGTACAAATAGTCAGTGCTGATGAGCCATTGCTCACTCTGGCTGAGATAGAAACCTGTGTGTCTTACCAAGAGAATAGCTGCTACACAGTGTCCATTGTCTGCTAGTACGTGAAGAGTATTTACTGTAGTTCCGATTAGTTTACTTGTGTGTAACGTCCTTATAGTTTAGTTGGCTGTCCAGGAACACATCTGCTATCACTTGAATTCACAAGAATGCTCCCGTGGGATTCTATTGTATAGTTTCATCAATTTGTAGATATACTGGAGGCACATGTTCTCTGAAAAATCTTAGATTATTTCTTTAAGATAAATTAGAACAATCTTTTCCTGATTTATAGTATAACTTCTAAATGTTAATACCTGTTGCACTATACGTGACATTTTGAATAAGCTACAAATGCGGCAGGTCTTTGTGCAAAGTAAAATTCCATTGAAGCGTCTTGGATTTTTGTGAAAACAGTGTAAGTATCTGTCAGATATCTGATGTGTAGCAACGTACAAGCTTGAAATACCTAATGGACATTTAGACTAAAAATCTGCCTGCAATTACGATGTGTTACATCTATGAAATGTCTACTTATTGACAGTAATAAACAAAACCAATCTTCAGAAGAATAAATATATAAACACAAGGTTTATCCTCAGTTTGTATTCCAGGTAGAACTGCAGTTAGTAATTTATCATCTGGTGACATGGGAGCAGCATTAAAACCAGCACCTACACATGGACAATCACAGGTACTTAATTCTTATTTTCTTATGGAAACACAACTTTTCAGGATTGATACTAAGTTCATATAATAGCTGGAATGAATCATGAACTTTGGTGATTACAGAGTAGGTAAAAAACAATTTATCAGTGTTTCAGGTTGAAGGATCTGGTACATTTTCATCTATAATCCATAGTTTAAAGTAAATTCTGGTGTGTAAAAGCAGCTAACAGCTTTCTTGTGAGAGCAGACAAGTTTTTATAACTGTAATATATCATAATTGTATAGTAATGCATAAATAAGGGAATCATAAGATATCCTGTGTGTTTTGAACACAAAGGCAGTTGGACACATTTCTATAGATTTCTAATCTCAAGTTTTTAGAAAAGATAGATATCCAGCACAGGGAAACATCAAGTATATGTTAAACTGTGCAGGAACCTGCACCTTATTACTATACATACTGTGTTAATTGAAGTGTCGCAAATATAATTGATAAATCTTGTTTTATTTCCAAAACTGTGAAAGTGTACTTGAAAAAAAGCAAGAAGATCCTAAACTAAGATGGAATTGTTTCCTTAATATGAATGGAATTTAGTTGTAGACTTCAAATTGTATAAAATTTATTGTGATTGGTCTAAGTAGATATTATAATCTAGGACGCCGGTGGTTTAAAGCACACAGTAGTCTGATCCTGATAGCTTCATTCTAAAGAAACTTAAATTCCCTAAGTGATTGTGATGAGGAGCAAATGTTTTTTTCAACTTTTCTTTGCAAAGGAAACATACGAAGAAAAGAACCGGCTTTTGAAGGAGCGCCTGGACAGAATATTTTCTGGCAATGAGCGCCGTTGTTCGCGGGCCCCAATGTATGGCAGAGATTTGCTGAGTGCTTGTTCTTTGACTGGTGAAAGAAAGCCCTCCCAGCTGTCTTCCAACGAAGACAACAGTTGGAGGTGGGCTGGCTTTGTGAACTGTTGCCTTTCTTCAAGTGCCTCTGGAGGCTCAAGTAACCCATTGCAAGAAATGATCCTGACTTTGGTTCAGCAACAGGAATCTCTAAGGGATGTTGTTAACAGGTAATGTGTGACTCCGCCTTGTAAGCATGTACCACATTTAGTTATTTCTTAAGCACTCCTTTTGAAAAAAAGCTTTTAAACCTTGTTTCCGTTCAAGGAAGAACAGAAGAACTCAAACCTTTCTTGAATTCCTTTTAGTAAGTTTGGTTTGATGGGTGTTTCTTGTTTGAGATCCAGTGACTGAATACATTGGTCACGATGCAGACACCTTACAGAAGGTGCCATAGGAGCAGACAAAATGAAACAAAGTAGAGTTTCCTTTTTCCTTCTTCATCTTAGTGG
>JAVSBS010026622.1:0-12688 GCA_033124195.1 Coracias cyanogaster | reverse complement strand
TGTGGCTCTTTAATCAATGCCTTTATGTTTATTTTTCTGATCATCTTGGTTTTCTCTAGCACTGTACATTTATTTATTGGAAGCTGCTAGTACGAAGTCTTTTAACACAGTCCCATGTGTGATGAGTATCATCAAAGAGTAATAATGCCCAAGAGGTGGATGTGGTTAAGAGAATTAAGAGATCTGAGGGAGACGTAGTAATTTAACTATATGCCCTAACTATAAATAAAGCTGCATGGAAGGGGATACAGGCTCTAGTGTTTGCCTCTCTGAAGTGGAAGTGGAGATCAGTCTGGCTACTTCTGTGAGTGCTGCTGCCAGCAGCACCCTCTGTAAGATTGAACAAGTCGCTGCTATAGGAGCGTCCTGACAAAGATAAATGCTTAAGGTGGAACAAGATAGAATTTGAGGGGACAGCAGGCAGACACAGGAATTGTCAAGGAGATTTCTTAACAAACTGCCAATTTATAGAAGAGATTGATTGTGTTAGGTCAGAAGTTGTAAGATGCTGAAGCAGGTAAGCCTAATGTGGTACCTAGAGTAGGTCAGGAAAAGCCCAGAGGGGATTGTTGTGAGTCTTGCTTGCTTCTGAGCAAACGCCCTCTCACAGAGCAAATTTTGCACTGCTTTTTCTTTTTTCTCTTTTCAGGAAAAATGCCGAGTAGCATAAAAACAAACATCAAATCTGCCTCAATGCATCCATACCAGAGATGAAGTGAGATGAACCAGACCCAGAGAACAGCAGTTACCAGCATTGTTCATGCTGCAGCCACCACACCTGGATTCCTTCTAGGTCTTCAAAGTCCCTTCACATATCTACACACCATATCTAGGGAGACGGGGGTAATGAGGCCCTTCCTTGGGTTTTATTTAGCGCTGAGTGGCTTGTGTGCTAGCGGCCATGTCCCCTGGACACAAGTACTTCTCTGTTCAGTCAGTACAGAGGACTTTGCTTCTGGTATTGATCCCATCTCTTCAGGTCTGGCCTGGAGGACAACTACCCTTTCCTGACTCAGAACCTGAAGAGCTGCACAGAGCACTCTGCTCATTGTTTCTGCTTGTGCACTCAAGATGTTCTTTCCTTACTCCCTCCAAAGACCTTGCTGAATAAAGATCTTGTTATGCATGCTGTGAGACACTGATGTCCACATCTCTGGTTTCCCTTTGGGTAAGACTACAGAGCAGCTCCAATCTAAAATACACAGGAAATGTTGGCGGCTGAGTGCTGGAGCTGCAGGCTTATGTGTAAAGAGCTGTTATAAAGTGATTCAGCAGGGTACAAACATAAGCAGTAAACATGTTCTTCATTGTAAACCCATTATGACTATTCCGCAGAAAGCAAAATACTGGGAAACGCTATTACAAGGCCCACAGCAAGAAGACAGCATTTCAGGAACAGAAGCACAGAGCTTTTGTATTCTGACACTGCTGTAAATCCCAGCTGGATCTGATTTCACTTCGACAGTTATCTGCTTCTGGGTTTCCTATAAAGTTTCTCAGCTTCTCTTCCAAGAGGTATTTCAGTCTGCCCAGCACCACTATGGCACCTCTGGATTGGCCAGGCTGTGAGGTCTGTCTGATTTCTCTTTGGAACTGGACATTGTGAAGGCATCCCCGTTCTACCTTCTGCCCTTGAGCTGGCCTAAAGAAGGATGCCTCTGAGAGTAAAGGATGGGGATGCATGCCCACAGAGCATGTCCATATGTACAGTACTGTCCTAAAGACAACCATCGTGCCTCTCACTGCTCTTGCCTGGATTTCCTTTTTGACTTGTGGTGAAAGCCTGCACTGTACTTTACTCAATAGCATCTGTCAGCAATCTCATGGGTGAGGAAATCTCCACTCAGCAGATACAGCCTGCAGCTGCTCCTGCACTGCTTGCCTCTGAGCTAAAAAGATCCAGCTTATTTGTGGAGGCTGTGGGCTGTTCTCTCAAAACAAAACCTTCCGTAAAGCTAGGGCGGTTAGTGACCCATTTTGATATGTGCGCCCTTGAAAAGCACTGAGCTGAGAAGTAGCAAGTTGAGCTGGAAGTACAAGCAGCTTATATGATAAGTAAAGCTGCTCCACTAAGAAGGAACCCAGCAATATTTCTGCAATGGCACCAGACCAACCAGACTGGATTGCTTTTTGCTCCCAATGAATGCAGAGCTGGCTCTCTCGGGAGTAAGGAGCTGGTGTGAAGGTGGGGGGCACGCTGCTGGGCCGGTGTGAGGGTTTTGTGCAATGCCTGGACCCTGATGGCAGACCAGTGGGAGGCTGCAGACCTGTGCCCTGTCACCGTGGGGATGGCGGTCCCCTGCTCAATCTTATGTCCCTGCTTTGGTTGGGAAAGCAGAAAACTGTCAAAGGAACGTGTGTCAGATCCCTGGCACTCATCAACCATAGTGCCTCAGCTCTAGGATGCGGTTTCACTTTGTCCTTTCTGACTGGCTTCCTTATAAAGCTAAAGTGACCCAGTGCAGGAGCTTTAGGGCCAGCAGCTGGCTGGGGCAATGTGGGCAGGCTGGGACGCAGGCAGAACATGGCTGCCTGACACCCGCGCTAACCTGGCGCTCCTGAGGATGCTGCCAGTGGGGCAGGCCAGACCTTTCACACACTTGGACAGGATGAAGGGAAATACAGGCAGGGTTTTTTTCCATAGATTATAGAGCTGGGGAGGCCGGCTAGGCTTGCCAGCGTAACTTCCTGCATGACACAGCCTGCCCTGAATTAGTTCTTGTGTAAATTAGAGCACTGTTGTTAAGCAAACAGTTAATCTTGAACGGATATGTCTCAGCTACAGTGGCTGGTAGGTTGTTCTAAAAGTATTGCAGCTTATATTGAGGCTGCATTTCTTTAATTCCCTTCAAGTCACTGGATCTCCTCAGACAGGGAGTGAGCCGCTGAGTTGTAGTCCCAGAGAGAGGAGTCGGATATTATGATCAAGCTTTCCTGATGCTTTTTTATGATAAAGCAAACTGACAAAAGTCCCTTTTGCTTTAAGGCATATTTTCCATTTTTCACTTCTTGGCTCATGTCCAAATCTTCTTATGCATCTGTGTCCTTTGGGACACTGGACTAGGACACGCTATTCTAATTGTGGGAATGGGAATTTCAAATGCTGTGCGACTTTAACCTCATCCAGGCATTGCCAGTGCTTGAATGTTTAAACAGGGAACAGGAACAGGCCTTTTTACCCGTAAAGTCGTGATGGAAATTCATGGTCCACTGCTTATCGCTGTGGCCTGAAAGTCCAACAGGGATTCACTGTTCCTGGCACACTGTGTCAGAATAAAAGCAGAGCCCTGCGGGTCGGGGCAAGGGCTCGGTCTGTGCCCCACTGCAGCAGAGGCCAAGCAGGCGATCAGGGAAGCACACTCGGGAAGCGTGAGATGCCCTGCCATGCTGAGCCCTTGGGGTGTTTTTCCCTGTTTTATCCAATCCCCTTTTGAACTTGTCTCTTCCTAGTAGGGTAATTTTGGCAGGGATGAGGCTCAGCCCCAGCGGCACAGCAGGTGCTACTGGGCTGTCTAGGCCCCAGCTCACTTCTGGGAGTGTGACGGAGAGCATGGGCACTGGTTTGTTCTGGCCCCCCAAGCCCTCTCTCAGTACCGGTTGGGCTCTAGTAGTGAGGATGGATGCCTTTCACCACATAGCCCCACTACCCTGAAGATCCCAAGGGCTCCAGATGACTGACGTGTCCCCGGTTCCCAGGACAGCAGCATTTACCCGTCATGACTTTGTTTCCTTTCAGGTAATCAGCTTTACACTATTTAGCACTCCTTGCTAGAAACACACCCTCGGTGCCCGTTCCCCAGGGAGCATCTCCTCTGCTGCCTCACACTTGGCCAGGTGGCTGGTGCTCTTGTTCCTCGATCACATATGTCACTGTACCAGCCAGCTCACTCTCTAAGACTTAAGAGTGTACAGTTCTACAAAAATTATCATGTTAGTTTGACAGGTTTATTGCCTGTAATCCCTGATGGTTGGTATTTATACTTCTCTGCTTTACGTCTTTATTGATAGGATCACGTATTTTTTGGTCATTATTTTGCACGGGATGACTACTGAATAGACACACCTGTTTACAAGGCCATCCTGTTTACTTTTTTAAAATGCTGACATAGCATCAGCTTGCTTGTTCTCTGGAGCTTCTCCAGGCTTCCTTGTCTTACTGAATGTCAGCGTTAATAATTTGGATGTTTTAAAACTTTTTTTTCTTTTAATATTGAGATGTAGGATACCCAGACTGGTGAATTTTTAACATTTGCCTTATGCAGCTGTTGTTTAACATCTTTCTGAGTTACTGTTGGAGTGGAAAGTGTTTCACCCTCGTGACAGGAATGCTTCATCTGGCTTCCTCCCAAACGCAGGACTGAGGTATTTATTGCCTTTCCTTCCTGCCCAGCTATCTGCAGTCACACCATTCCCAGCCCATATCACGCATCCAGCCATGCTGGGTAGTGCCCGCAGCCTGTCCTGCTGCTGCCCTGGGCTGTCTTGCCTCTGGAAGCTGTGAAGCTTGGCATGGTGCCACCACTTCCCTCCATCTCTCTGCATCCACTGATCAGCATGACTAGCATCTGCCACGTGTTTGTTCTCTTGTCAGAGATGTGCACACAGGTGTCTTCTTTTGTTTAAAAAAGAAAAACATAACACTTTTGTTTGCTTTTTTTAACCTACCGATCTTTTAACTGGGTGTAAGCCTTCACAGTAGAGGTGAAGTACGTAAGGTGTGAGGGGAAACATGACTGAAAAGATCTGGAGGACAGCTAAGTATAGGAATGTATACGCACTTTGGAAAAATGCAATGGAGCTCCTCCTTCCAATCGAGTGCGATAAACCTCCATGTGTCTTAGAAGCAAAAGGTTACTACTTCATACCTCACACAGATGCTGTGGTAGTAAAAGTACACACTCAAGGAATGGGATGTTTGGATGTATTTGTAACATATGCCATAAAAATAGTTCAGGCTGATGTGACTCCACAGTTTATTTATTGTCCTTATGATATTGTAGCTCTCTGGCTGGATCCATGAGTAATGCCTTGATGGAACTTGCACTTAGAAATTAATGAAAACCTTCTCAATTTGCTCAGGGGTAACCATGTGCATGAGGAAGCATATCAGAATAACGCAAAGTGCGCTGGCTGGCTCCTTTGAAGGAGAAGCTTTTGTCTTCTGGAGGTTTTTTTGGTGTGTGTTTTTTAAAGAAAGGAAAATACTGCATGTATTTTTCTGACTGAGACAAATTTTCCAAAGTCAGGGGATCAAGAGCTGTGGTTTTGCCTCTCACTGCAGCGGCTATCTGGTTACTGCTGCACAGATTCTGTCGCTGATTTCCCTGCTTGCGGTAAGGCTTCTCCCTTTGCTATTGTTGTATCTAAGCAGTTTCTGCACCAAAACAGCAGTAGTGCTAAGGTCCAGCTTGGCATGGCAGCTTCTTTTCTCTGAGTAAAGACTGTGCCCCAGGGTACTTTTGTATAATTCTTTTCCTTAAGTGTTTGCTGACCATGCTTTGGGCCAAAGGCACATCATGTCTGTCTGTGGGTGTTATTTTGAAGCTGCAGCATTTCCCAGGATGTTCCTCTTCTGAACCCAGACCTCCTCCTTCTATGCCTATTGCCAGGTGGCCTTGGTGGGACGTGTCTGTCTCCCACTGTCATGTGCCAGTCCTGGGCTCTGCCCGCCCTGGCAAGCAGCACGAAGGTGTGCTGCTTCTGTGGGAACCGGGCTTTGAAGCATGAGGCGGATCTTTATGTGGAGTTTATTTTTGGTACCAATGAAGTACTGAAGTCAAGGTCCTGCTGGGCGGGATGGAAGAGATGGCTCTTGTCTCCTGCTCTGCTGCAGCAGTGTGGCAGGACTTCAAAGCACTGCCTGAAGATCTAATAGCAGCAGCTAATACAGGACTGGTTTGTATCCCCCCTGAGAAAAGCATTCTGCGTAAGTGGGGCCAAGGAGCCATTATTTTGGCTGTCTCATTTTTGTATATTTAGGTTCCCATGGGCATCACAGCGACAGAAACAGCCACAGTCATCATCCCCATGGCAGTGCAGACTGTTTTGCTCCTGTCAGCGGAACGATGCACCAGGTCATGACTCGATCGCATGAGGCTCTGGGGGAGCACACATCATGTGCAGCCCGACGCTGCAGAGCTCGGGGCCGGGCAGGGAGCTGGGCAGCTTCAGGCAGGAGGAGCTGGCAGCAAGACCTGCAGCCCTGTGCTGCCGAAGCCCCACAGCAGCTGCCAAGCCAGGAATGACTCACACAAAGTGAAGCTTCTGTGGCTGCACCCACTGTCACTCTTGACTGTTTGTATTCACTCACATACGGAATTAAAAAAATTGGAATTAATAGGAATGCTCCAAACCATGTTTTGAGCATGCAGCTCCCTCGCCTTCGCTGCTTCGTGTCTTGTCCTCCCTGCTGTCCTCTTGGAGCTCAGGTGTAAGACGCTTGTCCCCATACACAGTGCAGGCATGAGGGCATCCAAGGAGGCTTGTGAAGTTCACCATCAACAACAAATTTTGGAGAGGTATTTGCAGAAAGGAGGCCACTACATTCTCTGCCCGCTATCTCAGAGCAGTTTATAGCATATCTCTGTTTCCCTCCTGGTTATATCTGTCCCTTCAAGGGAGGACGGTTGCTCCTGCCTATCTGGGAGAAACACTGCAACCCCTCATCGTGGGAGCTGCCCACTGCTGCTCTCCCCTGCTCCCGTGCCCCCTGGACCTGCCAGACAGGCACAGGAGACCACAGCAGGTTCTGCCACAAGTTCTCTTACCCTCAATTTCCTTTTACTCCCCACCCACCATGGGTCTCATGGCATGCACTGTGCTGCTGACTGTGCCAGTGGAGAACCTCAGAATCAGAGAAGATGCCAGGTAGTCCAGGGAGGATGGCAGCAATGGAGGAGCAGGCAGCGTCCCACGCCAGCCTGCAGCCCGGATGGGCAGGCAAAGCCCAGCCCTGGCCGGAGCTAAAACACGGCCTCATTTCATGGCAAAACAATCCCCCTTTGTGCAGCCTGTTCTCCCAGAACAATCCTACGCTCTGACAATGTGCTTTCTGTGGCTTAGTCCTGCAGGGTGACCAGCAGTGTGCTCAGCCTGATGCTTGGCAGCCTGCACCAGCGCCTGCCCAAAGCCCCGCTGCCCCACGGCTGAGATGCAGCACCTGGGACCCCTGGCCTGGGCAGCCTTTGCTCAGAAATCTGTGGCCACTTCAGGTCAAGGCAAAGTCTTCCCAGAAAAGTCTCCAGCAAAGTCTGGAGCACTTGAGAGGGGTTTTTCTTCTGGCTTTGTTTGCTCCATGGAGCTGCATGACGCCACTGCACCAGACATTTGGAGGGCAGCCCTGGGATGCAGTTGTGGAGCGTGGCATGCAGGTGTCAAGTCACCAACTCTGACTGTAATCCCAACTGCCTGCTGGGGGTGGAGAAGTCATCTTGCTTTCGCCATAGGTCTGTTGCCCATTCCCCACCCAGGATCTGTGTGGATTTGGAACAAGCACCATTATTCCATAAGGTTGTCCTATAGGCCGTAGGAACAAATAGTGATGCTCCAGCAGGTCCAGAGTGGGCTGACACTTCTGGAATGCCTGTGGAGGACCCCAGGGTGTCATGCATTGCTGGGGTGATGTTGCCAGCCTGCAGAGGTGGGTGTTAGGGCTCACACTGGAGAGGCTGCTGGCTTTTATGCAGCTGATAAAGAATTCTCATCCTGTCAGGAACCCGAAGTCATGTGTGCTGCCCACCCCAGCTGGCAGGCAAAGTCCAGCAATTAAAAACACCAGGGTGAAAGTCTGCCATCAAAGCGTCTCTGCTCCATCGCACCACATCAGTGCCCGCAAGCTTCCCGGTGATGCTTCTCCCTTCCCTTTTATCTCATACCTTTTTCCAGGTGATGTTTTAAAGTAAAACTACAGCATCATGTTACAGCAGGGATTTCAGCCAGGTGATTTTATGCCTGCTGGTTATAGAGATGTTGTGAGTAGTTTCTGGTAGCTTGAGGGGCTTCTAGGGACTTCAGATTCCAGGACTGAAGATACTTCTTCTGGTTGAAGGGGAAAAGGACAACACTGACAGCAATGGGGTAATTGGCCTTTACTACCAGGATGATGTAATCAGTGTAAGCAACAGACAACAGTTTGCGCAAGATGAGTCACTTAATGTTGATCCCAACTGTGGAAGGAGGCAGCGCCTCAGCCCGAGCTTAGCAAAGCATGTGCGCTTGGGCATGGCCTGTCTGCCCACCTCCATTTGTTGAAACGGCAAAAAATGACATTATGGCATTTAATGGTCCTTCAGGCTCCAAATAGTGTCATCTGCCTCCACTTTAGTGGTCATGAAATATTCCCTCAATATAGACAGAGGTGGTATAGGAGCATTGTTGGGATGCTTTGTGGTTGCCAGCATAATAAACTTGTCATTTTTTTGTCATGGAGTCCCAGAGAAGGTGTGTAGCAATGATGTGTGGTTGATAGTGCTTTAGGGTTCAACCTCAGGAGAAAGGGAGACGGGTTAAACAACATTAGACAGCCAATTGACATTCAGTGTTTTGGTGCCAATTTATATTCAGTGTTTTTATCTGATCACATGCAAAATTGCTGGCTTTTCAGGATTAAAAATAAAGGATGGGAAGATTTGGAAATTGTCTTTTCACTCCCCAGGTGTAATAAGGTAGTCATATTTGCTAACTTGCTAACAATGATGTTAAATACATTAGTAAAAACTTACAGGGCCAAGTGCACATGTTTAATTTCACTAAATTCATTTGGTCTTTCTATTATCTTTTAGATTTTTCATCTTAATGTCATCATCTTAATGTTAAATAATGTCAATGTTTTTGCCACATAAAACCCTCAAGATTCCATTTTTCAGTATTAAAAAAAAAATCCCTTTTTTGGGGGGGGTTAGACTAGATGGCCTTTAGAGGTCCCTTCCAACCCAATATGTTCTAAATTCACTTATATGCTTATAAAGATAATGTAAACTTACTATATAAATCTGACATGATAAAAAAGATACTTTAATTCTCCAGAAAGTCAGGACACTGAGAATTTCTGTCTCTGTCAGAAAAAGTGAGAAACTTAGCATCTGGAGAGGCCAAAACCCCCTTTTCCCCACCTAGCTGCATGGTGCCACTCTTCAAGACTGGCACTAGAAAAGGTGCAACATTGAGAAGCTGCACCAGCATCACTCATCACATGCAGAAGAAATTATTGTTACTAAATCCCTTTCATTGGACTTCATTCATTTTTCATTGCTTAGTTTCTTCAGACCTTCCCATCTGATAGTCTGATAATCCTCCGCACTGATGATGGCGTCCATCTTTGTGCCTTCAGCATGTTACACTAATGCTTGCCTGCTTTCTGCACCAGGACAAGGAGAAAGAGAGGTGCACCACGCTCTGCAAGAAGCAAGGAAGAAAGTAGAAGACAAGGACTGGTGGACGGACTGGAAAGGACGATTGCAGAGACTCACACCCACCTCCATCTGATTGGATCTCCATGTTGAGAAGTATCAGCAAGACTCTCAGTAAAGCTACAGTGGAAATGGTGTGTTGCCCTCCAGGATAAGCAATGGACGAAGGAGCTTAAATTCTCCCAAACTGGAGCCTGGTGCAGCCCAGGCTGTTGCGACCAAGAGCACAACAGCCAGGTTGTTTCCTGAATTGTAGGTGAAGAAATAATGACCCTGTAGGGCTTTGCTGGCTGCAGCAGTGGCTGGTGCAGGAAGGACACCCTTGTGCCGACCTGTGACATGATCATCTGTAGTTTGGCTGCAGTTAGAGCGACACACTTAGCTGGCTGCAAACAGCTTCTCTCTCAGATTTCAGGTCACACAGACAGGATTCAAGATGGAAGCAGAAGACTATCCATTTATAAAAGTCTCTCTCCAGACACCTGGGGAACATGAGGCTGTACCCAACAGGTCACATCACTCTGGTCTTGTCTCCCTCATCCTCACCTCCCTCATTTTTGAGGGATTGTCTTTGTTGCTTGTGCTTCTGCTGCCCTGCTTCTAGAGAGGCTGGGAAGGCAGAAACCCAGACCCACAACACCCAGCAGATTAGTCAAGTCCTTGCTGAAGGCGTGTCCCCAGGGGTTAGGAGGGGACTCTGCATCACCTCCCTGGCCAGCCATAGCTGGGCCAGCGTGGCGACAGATCCACTCACGCGCAGCCAGGGTGCTCTGGCAGACCAGGGTCCTTGCACCAGCTGGAGCTCCTGCCCATGCTGCTGCAACTCTGGGGATGTGGTGGTAAGGGGGAACGTGAAGGCACTGCAGACAACCACTGAGCATGAGAAGTAAAACTAGGCACACATGCAGATGGAAATAACCCATCAAAGCAAGTGAATGTGAAAAGAAAAAAACACAATTAATAGAGGAGAAATGAAATGAAAAAATGTATTTGATCTGTAGGAAAATTAAGGAGAGGAGCAGAAGATGCAGTAGGAAGGGAAAGCTAAAGACCAAATACTGCATAGCAATAATGGTGAGACAACAGACACAACAGGGAAGTAGAGTCTAGGACTGATGAAGAGAAGAATGAAATTGCATTCAAAGAAGAGAGTGACCTGGAAATTTATTCCAAGAGCAGGAACAGGCTGGACTGTGCAATTTGGTGCTAATTGTTAGTGCCTGACAAGCCTGCCAGCAAGAGTGGATCCAGAAAAGAGACCAAATGCTTGGATAAAGCTATGAGATCTGGGATACAAGGTGGAAAAGTATCCAGTAGGGAGTGTGAAGGAATCCACTGGTGATCTCCCATTTCACGACAAAGAGCATAGCAAGATTTCCACTGAATTGGACCATGAATCAACTAAAAATAGAGTAACAGTGCAAAACAAAAGAAGAACAGGGGAAAAAAAGTGAAGAATAGCAAGGAAGATTGATGTCTACACTTAACAAGGGAGGAATAGTGATCCAGACACCTGCAGGCCTGCCAGTCTGGTGTTAGCAGTATTCAGTTAGAGAGTAACACAGCACATGGACAGGAAGTGGAAAGTGGGATTGTCGTGGTCCGGAAGCACACATAGTCTACTATGTCTGACTAACCTGATAGTTTAAAAAGCCCTTCTATAAAGCAATAGGTCCTGGGTGGACTCCAGGAAAGCAACTGGCAACCTGGGGCCAATTGAGAACCTTGGTAGACGTTGGGGTGGAAAGGAGCACAGGAATGTCACATGGGAAGGAGTTGTTAAGGTCAAGATGAAAGCAGGGCCTGGTGAAAAGGAGCACACCAGGACATGCAGAGGGCTACTACTGAGGTACTTTGTGGATGACCGTATAGATTTCCTGAAGGACTAGCACAAATATTAGGTGTAATCTGATGAAGTTAGAATGTTGTGGTGCATTGACACTCTAAGAGAAAGTAAAGGAATCCCATACCACAAAAAAAAAGGCATGGAAGTCGCCAGGAGTGCAGTTCTTTACTTTATTTTGGCAGCTTAGTGAGCTGCAAGCACCTGAAGAAGAGTTAAAGAAGTAACCAGCCAGAGTGACTCTGAGCAGACACTGCAAAGTGGGACTGAAAAGGGTGAATGCAGCCATGGCTGCAGCTGGATGGGGAATTCTCCCCAGGTGAGCACAAGTCTGCAACTACTCCTGGTCATCCATCTTTGGGAGAGGGAACTTGAACAGCAGCCTCTCCAGAAAAGTACCATGGCATTAGGTGCAGGGAGAGGCTGGCTAGTAAGAAAGTTCTGGAAAAACTTGTTTAGGCTTCCATGGAAAGGCCGAGAGGGAGATGATTTGCTGTCTACAAATACATTGGAGCATAAATCCAAGGTAAGGACTTATGTGAGATAGAAGACGACATTGGCACAGGAACAAATGAATATTAACTGGCCATGCATCAAATTAAGCTGGAAATGAGAAAATGATTCCTAACAATTAGAATAGTGAATTCTGAAACTGCCATCAGATCAGACAAGCACCAGTCAAAGCCCAGCCCCTTTTTAGGATGAAGCTTGATAAACTTGTGAAGACAACAGAGGATGAACGGGTGCTGGAAACTGCGTGCAGCCAGACTTAATGTCTCTGAGGTATCCTTGTGTACCGTGTTTCCAAATGCTTGCAGTAGCTGTTGTGGTGTCACTGGGAAAAAAGAGGAGTATATGTACCACTTGTTTATTGACCTGTAGTTGATTGTTTCCTAAAAGCGTAAGACTGAAAGAGCCTACCACTGACTGTGAGCTCTTGTGAAGGTGTGTACACCACCACCTCTGAGCAACCAGGATGCTGTGCTTTGACTGCAGATGACGACCCTCTGTGGGGTCATCTCTGTGACTGTCTCTCTGCCCACCGTGTTGCTGCTTTGCCTGCTGGGGTGGGCCGTGGCCAGCCTGTCTAGACTGCGATAGGACCTGCTTCACCTCACGAGCACCAAAGAAGGTAGAGATCAGTGTGAGAACGACCGTCCTTCTGCCATTTCCCTCATGCCCTCACCACCGCCCTGGAGCCAACTCTCCACACCCCAGCCTTTTCCCGGCCATTTTCCATCTCTTCCCTTCTGTTGCAGCCCCTCCACCCCAGGGCCTCTCCAGGCACCCGCCTCGCCCCTAAAAATCCGCCAAACCCGCCCCAGACGCCTTTCCGCCCGCCCTCAAGATGTCAGCGCACTGCGCGGCCCGGCCCTTCAGGCGCTGCCGGAGTGGGCGTGGCCACTGAAGGGCCGGGCCGGGCCGCGCCGCCGCCGCC
>JAVSBS010026621.1:38264-68173 GCA_033124195.1 Coracias cyanogaster | reverse complement strand
AAACCCCAGTATCTCTCCCCACCCCCCGCCCTTCACCCCTTTCTTTTAGGTATTTAAGAAAAGCCAATCAACTGCCATTTAAAAGAAGTTAAGAAAAACAAGCCCCTGTATTGGAAAGAAACATTCGCAGTTTACTAGATCACAAGCTGGTTACTACCTGTCAAATTGTGTTTTCTCAAAATATTTGGGCTTTCCAAGGTGCCCAGCCTGCTGGGCACAGTCAGAAAAAGGCATTTTGATAATATCTAAGAACTCCCTGCTTGCATTTTTAAAACATTTTCACATTTGTAACTGCCTTCAGCCTGTCGTCCTTGTTCGTATTCAGTGAAGGGATGAGCGGAACCAAACGTGAAGGTGGAAGAACCAAGCCTACAGAGGTACGGCTGCATGCGTGTGACTGAGAGTTGCTGCTGTGCAGGCAAAAAAGAAACGTGGAAAAACCCCAGTCTTTAGAACACCCTACAGAAACAGAACACTGCAATCCAGTATGGCTTATTCTGATGCATTTACCATGAAGCTACTAGTAATTCGTCCTACTAGGCTACTTTTGTGCAACAGCATCTGCTATTTTGATGGCATCTCCCCCCCCCCGCCACTACCCCCCAAATACTCTACCAACTGCAGGTTTCCTCCTTGCATTATATATTGCTTTTATTATCAATTTTTATTCCTGCTTTTCGAACCTTTATTAATACTTAAATGAGGACCTGTTCCTTACAGCTTGACTTAAACTTTAAAATAAGTCCCATTGTTTTGTTTTTTTTTAACCTCACTATTACAAGGCGCTCTACAAAAGCTTGCAAAAAAGCCAAATTTTCATTAAATCCCTTTGCTGAAGTTAACTACTTGACATTTTATTTTTCTCCTATGATTTAAAACTTTACAAAGAGAGTTATAAAAAAGGTAAATGGGATTTGGCACCTTCAGAAAAAATTAAAAGTGTAACTTAGATCAAAAAAATGCAGAAACAAAATCATTGATATTTACAAATTAAAACACCAGTGAAGATTATGTCTTACTACGCGCTTTCACCTTGTTTTCTCTTTAGAGTACTTTCAGACTGTCACCGAGTATCTTAAAAAATTCATTGATTACAGGTTGGAATGGATAGAGACAAATTAGTTTCCTCACAGTTCCTCCTCGGCAGCTAGTACTCTGGCAGCTTCTCCACTCCTAGGAAATACGAGGTGCTGAGCGATCATTCGTGGTCGTCTTCTTCAGCTTGACACCACGCCGAATGGCGTTCAGCATATCTTCACCTTGCGGGACATCCCCAGGACTCAGCTCTCCGGGATCGAGCTCCGGCTGGCCCGTGGGTGTGAGGGTGCTGACGCCGTCCCGCTCGCTTTCTTCCCCCTCGCTCTCAGGAACTTGCCTCTGCTCGTCGGCAGCGCTCAGTTTCTGGCTTGATGGCGGAGGGTTGACAGATGCTTGTCCGCTCCATGAGGACGAGGGCATGCGGGCAACACCTTGCCCACCATCTCCCGCTGCCGGAGACTCAGGACTTTGCTCGGGACATTCTTCTGTCCCAGCGAGGGTGCCGGGCAGCCCCCCCGGGATATCAGGGACAGTTGGTGTTTTGACAGGAATCACGGGCGTCTTGATGGGAATCGGGCCTCCCCCTATGGTGCCGCGTCTGACCGAAGGCTTGGTGGAAGGGGTCCGTCTGATGGTGGCGACGCCGGGGGTGACTATGACCGGTCCAAGGGTGGTGGGCAGACCTGCGGTGGAAGCGGGACGCTTGGTTTGAAACATTCTGCGATAGGACTGGCTAATGTCGCTGTTTCTTGGGATGGTGGAAGATTTGTCAAACTCTTGTTGCTCTGCCTCCTGGTCACCACTCACAGAGAAATAATCATAATCTGAAACTGATGCCATAAGATAAGAGTCAGGAACAAGCTGGAGATGACAGCTGAGTCAGGTCAGTAAATCTGAAGTATGTACCAAAAAAGTATATATAACCAAAAAAGCCTGGAGTTCAATAGCAACCAGAAGAGCTTTCACCTCTAGGAGGAAAGAAGCGTGAGGTACTGTGACCAAGATTCTCAGACTGAGTGGCTGAAGGCAGGCAGACCAACCTACAGCAGACTGACTCTAAAGCTGCAAACCGACCCTAAAGCTGCAAGGTGATGAGAATTCATAGACAGGGTAATTCTCTCCCTCTACTCCGCTCTTGTGAGACCCCACCTGGAGCACTGTGTCCAGCTCTGGAGCCCCCAGCACAAGAAGGACATAGACCTGAAGTGGGTCCAGAGGAGGACCATGAAGATGATCAGAGGACTGGAACACCTCTCCTATGAGGACAGGCTGAGAAAGGCAGAGTTGTTCCGCCTGGAGAAGAGAAGGCTCCAAAAAGACCTTACTGTGACCTTCCAGTATCTGAAGGGGGCTTACAAGAAAGCTGGGGAGGGACTTTTTACAAGGGCTTGTAGGGATAGGATGAGAGTAGACTTAAATTAGAAATTAGGAAGAGGTTTTCCACTATGAGGGTGGTGAGTCACTGGAACAGGTTGCCCAGGGAAGTTATGGATGCTCCATCCCTGGATGTGTTCAAGACCAAGTTGGATGGGGCTTTGAGCAACCTAGTCTAGTGGAAAGTGTCCCTTGCACACGGCAGGGGGGTTGGAACTAGATGATCTTCAAGGTCCCTTCCAACCCAAACCATTCTGATTCTATGAACTATACATGCTCAGTACCTTCTCTGAAAAGAATTAAGTAACAAAGACTCAGTGTTTATTGCCAACATTAAGATCCCCAAACCAGCACCCTACAAGCCATATGCTACCACCTGCAGATACAAACACTTGAAAGAGTGTACTTCAATGTACTAGGCAATGTGGGGCTCAGGAGACTGTGTACCCGTGATTTCAGCAGCAAATTTGCTTATTTTGAAAAACATAATCTGCTCAGCCTCAGCTTTAATAATTGCATCAGGTTCCTTCCTTTCCATGCCACTGCTGAGCCAAGCTAGGACCTCTGCAAGCCCTGCTGCCTCTTGTGATAGCTCAGCAAACAAGGCCACTGCTGACCTGCAAACACCAAACTCAGTCCCTCTCAGCTTGCTGCTGGTTCTCAAACAAGGTACAAGACCCAACACCTTACTGCAGCTCCTAAGTATGTCCAAGTCAAGGTCTCAAATGGGTTCTTCTTCCAATTATAGAATTTCTGCTTAGGTAGAAAATAAAAGGTCACAAAGGGAAACCAAGACCAGATTCATAGTGCTGACGGAGCAAGAAAAGCAAAGCTCTGGAGTGTGTACTTGCTAAGACAATATCTTAGGAAGGACACTACTACCACAGGAAGCAAAAGATGCAATACCAGTGTCATTCCACTTAAGCCAGAATTCCAGCATCTCTTTAAAATGGTAGCAACCTTGAGCTGAAACTCATTCTAGTAATGCAGAAGAAAAGAATGATTGTTCAGCACACTATGCAGCAATCCAGGTTTCTATTCAGTTAATACATCCAGGCTGCATTCCAAGCTGGAAAAACTTCCCAACAGCTAAGAGGCAGCTGCTGCGATAGAGCTCCTTGGCACTGTGTGATAACTGTATGATGGCCAGGCTGGGAACGCTCTGAAAAAGACTATCTCTTGGATGCATACCTTGAGATGGGATTGTGTCCTCTGAACAGCACGGAGTTGTTGTCTGGGTGCTGTAGCCACTGGAGCACTGCAAGGAATCCCGACTGCTCCTCTGGGTGTCCAGCTGCAGCCCTCTCGTCAGAGCGAGTGCCAGCTCCTCACAGGCCTCCATCTCCTCACCCTGCTGGTTACACACAGGACAGACTCATTACATCTGGACGGGTCAGTCAACCTTCATCGACATTAGTGGTCTCTCCTCCCCAGCAGAGCTTGTCACTGTCACAACCCAACAGGATTGTGTCCAACCATTTATTTAGAAAGAGACACTTCTTCGGAAGCCATTGCTCTCCAAATGCCAACACCCAACGGCAGATTCCCTCATGCCCACACGATTCCCACTGACCACACCAACATCACACCGGCACTACTTGTCACATAAACACAAAGCACATCAAAACTTCTTGGCAGGAGATAGCACATCCATTTCCTTTGCACCCAATAGCATATTTGAAATTAGAGCTTCACCCTTGTGGCAGCCGACACCGTCATGCTCCGAGGTCTCTGGGCCTCCTCGGGGGGTGCGGCTGGCCCGCTCTGAGCTCCTCCATTGAGGTCGGGTTCACGCTTTTCTTTGCGACGTTGCAACGTGTTCACCATTGGTTGATCATATGGGCCTGGTTTGGCCCAGTCCTAAGGAAATGTGCTTGTTAGCAATAGTGTTCATCAGTAACTGTGCTTTAATTACTTTTAAAACTATGCAAAAGGACAATCTTAATGCAACAGATTATGTATAAAACTGGATATGCCTTTCTAAATAAGGCCAGATATAAATCAGTTTGAGGATATTAAAAATCTTCACTTATAAAACCTATCTTCTTTATTAAAGGGAATTTAAATTTCCTTTTCTACTTAAGTGTTCTTGTATGAAGACATTTAACATTTTAATACTACAGTTTTCTCTAAATGAAATTCCATTGTGTTAAAGCCTATATTTTCAGAAATTCAAATGCAAAAATCACTGCATGCAGCAGAAAATATACATAAATGTCCAATCAGCGATGTAACTGTTCCAGAGGTACACAAGGTCTAGCATTACATGCTGTTACACTTCTTCAATTCTGAAAAATTAGGCTTGAACAGATTTTTGATACACATTAAAGGAGCGAGTTACTCGGAGTAACCTCTCGGTTTACTTACTAGCTGAAATCTAGTTTGTAATAATGATCTGAAGAAAGACTGACGACTCTGAATTAGTGGTGCCAAATTTGAAATGGAGATTCCTCAGGCCACAAGGGCTATATTCACTCAGGGCTCTATTAAGCAAAGTCCTGAGGGTGTCCAGAAACCACACACTGCACACAAAGAGCAGGACTGATCAGTGACCTGTGCTGGGACCCAGAACCACTGCTAAGGAGCAGCTCCCCAAATGCGAGCTGCTCAGGGGCAAGCTCAATCCTAGGACAGTTTTCCCTCACCAAGACAAGGGATGCCTTAAAAATAGAAATAAGAAACAACCTGTGTGTGAGAACAGGCCCCACGCCCCACCGCTGACAGCAGCCGGCTGCTGGGCAGCCTCTGCACAGCCTTCTGAGAAATAATTAATGATGGGCTAAGACCACGCTACAGATTTTTACTGACACGTCTCAGTCCAAGGCACAGGAAGCACAAGGCAGCTGTACTGGCGGAAGCCCCTTTTGGTTTCAAGAACACACACAAAACCTGCTTTGCCTTAACAGCAGTGTCTTTGCTCTAGGTGTTTGGCTGTGATATACGCTGGCAAAGTGCTTCTGGCAAAGACACAACTAATGACCCTGAAGCCCCAGGACCACTGTGGCCACCCTGTGTGTATGTCTCACACACAGACAAAGATTAGGGGGATCTGTAACAAGTGTCTCAGTTTACTTGCGTAAGAAGGTCCCATGGTGCATATGCACCATCATATAACCATCCACAGGCATCTAAGACCTGTGCAGTTACTATCAACTGCACATCAGCCTTGTGAAGATTCAGGGCAACACACAACAGACTTTCTCCCCTTGCTCTGGGGCAGAGTCTCCCAGGGGAATCTCCTGGCAAGGATGAGAGTCAAGGCTCTTGCAGAGCAGAGATATTCTGATGCCAAGAAAGATCCCTGCAGATCCAGCTGGAGTAACTGAAAGAAGTTACTGCACTCTTTTTTGATAGTCTCAGAACAAGCTGGGTGAGCGCTTTCAGCCTGTGGCAGTAAAGCTGGGATAGCTTCAGTCATCACTCAGGTTCACCTGGTGACAAGCACCTTCTTAAACCACTCCAGCTAGATCTACAAGAGGATGCCTGCCTACGGCCAAGGTGGGGACCAAGCACAGCCACTGCAGTGAGGACATCACGTTGTTCAACGTATGGTCTCACTAGGCCAACTGGATGCTGGGCCTACATTTCCCTGCTCAAGTGAGTGCTTTGACGGTGCTAAACAAGCTCTTTTCTCGCTGAATAGAGCCCAGAGTGCTTTCACCAATGTTCCAGAGTTAAACTCTTCCTTCCTACCTAGTGCTGTCAGCTTTGATATGCTTTAGGCAGCGCCAGAATAGACAAGGTCATTCAGAAACACCCACTCCCAGATTTTAGCTCTCTGATTATCACCATGCAGTGCCCATTCAGAGTGATATTAAACAGAGCAAATCAACCAATAATTACATGAATCGAAAGGCAGCAACAACTGCCGTGTGCGCACTGTTGGTATGAGGAGGTGAGGACTGCCACAACAAAAGGAACACAAACCTTCCAGCTAGGGATCTTAGATGATGGTAACATGCCTGGCCCAATGGTGTAATAATGAACGTAGTCTGGAAGGAGGGCTGAGGGAGCCCGAGTCCACGCGCGGGAGACAGGCGGGAAATGAGGGAAAGGACCTGCACCAACTGAAGCTACGGATGGGTCACTTGATAAACTACAGTGATAAAACCCATTAGACAACTGGAAACAAAACAAATAAACAAACAAAACAGAGAAATTAATATAAACAGAATGAATATGAAAATATACTGTGACTGATGTTCTAGGGAGAAAACTTCTGTATCTTTAAACAAAAGAAAGAAAAAGCTTTGCTGCAAATAAACAACAGAAAATTGACACAATGCTTGGTTCAGAAGTGAGATTGCTTGAAAATTGTTATCAGGTATAACAAATTTCAGACATCAACCTAGTGGTCATTGTCTCTAGGCTGAGCAGCTTTGCCTTCTGTCCACGCAAGCAGCGCACTGCGAAAAAGCCTTTGTAATTTGGGTACCCTGCAGACTGCAGACATAGAACAAAACATTTCCAATCCTGGAGGCGTTTGCATTGGTGGCATTTATTCTGTGTAGCTGGACAGAGGGGAAAAGCACAGAGCCTTCAAACATGATGTGTTCTGGCTATGTGATGATGTGGAAGAAAAAAAATGAAAAAAACAGCAGCAAGGATTTACCAGATGAGAATGGAGACCACTATTACATCCTCCCCCGACCCAGAGTGTATCTCCTGTAATTTATTCCAACCACGTGGGTTTTGTTTTCCTTTTTGTTTTGGTCAAAACCAAACCCTGGTTGCTCAGTGTAATGTGTATTACCTAATGGCAGAGGGGAGAAGCCACAAACAAACCTGGGCAAGATGCTCTTTTGTTAGGCAACCAGGTGGGTTTGGGCAGTGCTCTACAATCTCTTTGAGTAGAAAAGGTGGACAATGAGGTTTCCTTAGAAAATTACCTCTGTAAAATGCCCAGTTTGTAGCTTCCACCCCCAGCAGCTAGTTTAAAGGCAAGTATCGCTGTAGTTTATTCAAACAGATTAATTTCTAAGGGAGCATGCAACAGTTCCTATTCTCATCTTCACAGAGAGGAATCCTGGCTGCGTCCCATGCATGAGGGTGGTTTTTTTTTTTTGTCCAAATGTTGCTGGGTTTGGATAACGAGCTAGTAGGTTTGTATGTCTTTGAGATGAAGTTTTTCACCTTATCTGTGGAGGCCCAAGCCCCCATGGTGGAGCCTGAGCTGACTGAGGTGGGGGAACTGCACTCGCTCACTGACTGGCAGGTTTCAGAGGCTTCTGAAGAGGCAGAGCTGGACGAATTCTGCAGCGTAAAACAGCATCGCGACGCAGGGAAAGGATACACAAGCCACCAAAGAAGAAGAAAAAAACCAAAACCACAAACAACAAAAAAAGACAAAAAGCACATACACAGAGACACACACAGGAGAGAGGGAAGGATGAGAGAAGCAAAGGGTTAGGTTTTTAAAAATCAATTAGAAACTGCTCAAAACCATTGCTAATGTTCAGGAAATCTATGAGAAACAAAACAAGCCATTTGCTTAACGCGAGAACTTGCCACGCTGCTTGAGAATGAGGGAATCGAGGCAGCAATTTCAACTCCTCATTGCAATCTCAGCGTCTCAATTCTGTTAGCTGTTTCAGAGCAAGAAGCTGAGGGAACCTATGGTTCAAACATGCAATATACTGAGACAACTGATTTATACAAAAAAGCAGATTGTCAGTACTTCAAAGACACAAAGTTTAAGATTTAAAACACAGAGCAGCAAACATCACTTATGTTCACAAGTTCTCAGATACTCTGATCTGCAAAAGTGCTTGTAAAAAGCCCACCTGAGTTCAAATATCATGGAACAGAGAAAGAAGTGATACTTACCTAAGCTGGAGGTTTCCAAAGTTCATTCTCTGTATGCATGCGCCTCTGGGGGTCGTATGCATACACCAAAGCCACTCTGACTCAAACTTTTCTGCCCAGCAGCCAGTATGAAGCTACATGTACACTGCTGAGCTCGTAAGTGGTGGCATATGCTTGCCACCCACTTTCTCTTAACAGCAGAGAGAGAAAATATCAGGGGCTTCGATAGAAAGTGAACAGAAATGCAGGACACAGAATGTCCATAAAACACCTCAAACGCTTTGATCCTAGCTAGGAATTTCTTTTCCAATTTTCAGTGCATGCCTTCACATACATTTCCTGTTGTAAGACCTCTACAACAGCACTTAATTCACCTACAGGCAGGCCAAGGTGGACCATTTTACCAACTACAATGCCCTTATACATCTCCCCCTTGAAAGTGGCATCCTCTTCAGTGGGGCTGTGTGTGCAGGTCCAAATGAGTGCTTGGAAATGGCCAAGAATGCTGGCAAAGTTGTCAGGGCACTACTGAGCTCTACTCATTGTAAGAAAATTCAACACTAGCAAGACAAATTCATCCTTTGATAGTCCAAGACCTGTGAAGCAAGTCTATCTAAGGATATTCTCAATATTTTATTTTACAGTAGCAGAGAAATACACTCTCGTATCTAGTTTGTGTAGCAAAGCCTCAGATTTCAAGGAGACACATTTTGAAGAGGAAGGGAAATCTCATCTGAAATAAAATGTCATCAGTTAAGATTAGATGAGAGATTGGGGTGAGTTTGCAGTAAGAAGATAGCTGGATAAGAAGCACTGTAGAGGAGTAATTACTGCTAACACCCAGAAGTTGTCTCACTGCTCACCAGGAGCTGCACATAAGGAATGCAGAGCTAATTGCATACATAAAAGGACATGTCAGTCTCCAGGCACGGAACACTGTAAGGATTTTGGTGAAGACTACTGGGGCTGTTGGGAAGCCAATACAGTATCAGCATCTTGAGCACACTGTGGATTTAAGGGAAACTTTGCAAAGGCTGTTCAAAAAAATTTAAAAAGCATGTAACGTGCTGGATTATTCTATAGAAATAATGCCTATCCTGTCTTATGCTGACACGAGACCAGATCTGCAGGTGACCTGCCAAATGTATTTAGGGTACAAGTAAGCTCAGCTAACAAGGCTCGTATGCAGAGTGCAGTAAGAGCTGAGGTGAACGTAAGATCTGAAGAAACTACAACAAATGACATGTAGCTGTTAAGGAGAGAAGCGAGAAGTCTGCAGTGGGGTGCCCGATGATGCAGTGGATTGATGTTTTGTGAACTTGTCACATTCTTGATTTAGTGCAACTCCTCAGGAGAAAAACCTCGAAAAATAAGCATACTGACAAACATGAGCTGCAGTTGACTCTGCCATCAGATATAACTACAGTACACTAAATGGAGACGAGCCTATTTCTTCTATGCTTAGAGAAAAATGCATTATAGAAAATTAGCTTTTACACTAAAACTCCAGAGCAAAACTCCAGAGTTCTGCCTCTTCCAGGTAGCTCAGCAAAGAAACTGTTTGAGAAGCCCCACAAGAACACCCACACTAGTGTTACTCATTGGCCAGGAAAAAAAGCAAATGAGAGAAAAATGTAATTTCAGAAAATGCTTTCTGAATCCTCATCCTTACAGCCTGAAAGATGCTCCTTGGTCTTCATACTCTGCACATGGCAGGACAGACAGTGAAGGGTCGGAGTTCCAAATATGGTGTCATGCCACTTTGGCTTTTTGCAGATGCCCCAGTGACGGTGAGAATTTGGAGTTTACATCTGATAGATTATTCCTGTTTATAAGTCAGGAACTTCACATGATGATGGCAAGTGATGGTAGAAATGGATTATAAATGAGGTTTATTGGCAACAAATCTGCATGTAGCAAATAGAACAAGGCCAAAAACGCAAATTCTGAAGATGCAAAGAATTGTTCAATTTACTTGGTATATGGGGAAAAAAGACTTGAAGTGTTGAACTTATTTTTGCAATAAAGTGACTACAAGGTAGAAAAAAAAAAGGACTCCTCCACTAACTGAGCATGGCTGTTTTCAGCAGGCAAAGCTAGACAAAGGATGAACCAAGATGCCATGGGGAAAACATCTTTGTACTTGAAGGAAATGCAAGAGGTGTTGGTAGGGAAACAGTCTCCTCGTCTTGAGAAACCTGCATGGCACAGGGAGAGGTAGCCTCTGGTCTTGCTAAAAAAAGGATTACAACAGTGAGAAAACGATAAAGAGGGAGGAACTCCTGAAGGAAAACTGTAAAGAAAGTCTGAATGGAGGCAGGTCAAGGGCTGCCTGGATCAGATTGCAGAAATAGTCTGAATGGTTGGACCCGGGTGTGGGAAGCACAGATCACCCTTGTTTTCTTAGCAGAAAGTGCATGAGGGGCTGAAAACAGGATCTGCACAGTTACTGCTTGGGCAAAAAGTCTACAAACTTTTGAGTGTTGTTTTAGATGCACACCCACCGGCACACGCACAGGCAAACATCAGGCAGAGCAATTTCTACTCCACACCCCATGGAGTGAGAAATTTGACTATTGGATTTTTTCAACTTATTTTAGTCAATTCCTTTTTAAAATAATTGCTTAGTTTGAATAATTTTTAAAATTAGTTCTTTGATTTTAGCTATTTTAACCCTGGGAGATTGTTATTTTTTCCCCACAGCTGCGATAATGGTGGTTCTGCTCTGCTCTCAAACCATCTTTTCTGATAAAAAGCTCGAAGTTAACAGTATCAGCAGAAAGCTTGAGCTGTGCTCTGCACAGTAACAACCAGCTCCTCAAATGTACTTTATGTGTATGTAGGTTTGTATCTGGTCTCTCATACATTGTGCCATGGCTTGCTCTTGGATAGTGGCTTATTCTTGAATAGTGTCTCGCTGCTTGGTACGGTATGTATGAATTTCAGCAAGGATATAAAAGAAGAAAAAAAGCTGCATTTAGGGCTACTGGTCTGTATCATTATATTTTCCATCTGTTGTCCTGCTAACCTATAAAAGGACTGTGGTTATCTTGGATTACTTGCATCCTTTGTTTGCTGTGGTTTCCATTCAAATATAGTATTTCTTTCCTAACGCTCTCCCTTCTACAACTACGGGACAGACCTTCCTGGGCAAGGGTTTCCCAAAAGACCAAATCCTAATGAAGAGCTTGGTCCAATGTCCCTCTACAGTCTGTGGAAGACATCTCAGTTACCTTTCAAAAAGCTTTGGACAGCACCTCAAGGTCACCCTTCTCAATCTGTGTCAATTCCAGGAATATGTCTCTACTGACCACTCTTTTCTAGTTGGGAACAAACTGCTGGGAAACTTAAAAAGGAATTTTAGGAGAAACAAATACCTAGTGATAATTTACAGATGCATTTCAGCTGTTTGGGGGTTTGGGTTTTTTTTTTAAGGTCTGATTTGGGAGCATTTCTTAATTTACACCGAACACTGCATAGTTGTAACAATATATTTCCCCAATTCTAACTTCAAGCTATTTCAAGCAATGGAGTCGCCTCAAAAGCAGAATCTTTTCAGCGTGCTCATCTATATGTGCAGGAGCAAGTTCACATTTACTTTTCCTCTACCCCACTGTTTAGGGAAAGTGATTTCCAGAATATTCTAACAATAAAGACTTACTCCTCTGCTGCAGTTTTTTTTGTCTACACCTGCTTCTTTCTCTCCCATTGCTTTCATTCCCATGAAATCACAAGCAGCCAGCCTCTAAAATCCAACCATATAGTTGCTCCCCCTGTGCACATTCACTCCAAGTCCAGTGATCCTTCTATTATTCACAGAATCATAGAATCATTTAGGTTGGAAAAGACCTTTAAGATCATAAGAGTCCAGCCATAACCGTACTCTACCAAGTCCACCACTAAACCACTGTCCCCTAAATCACAGAGGACTGTACTACTGCCTTATTACCTCACTGCAGATACTCTCAGACCTCAGTTTGTCTACTACAAAGGGCAATATGTGGGTTTAGCAGCACCAGGCACGTTCAATGTTAATCCAAGAGCTACTCCATGCTCCCAGCAGCAGGTCTCTCAGAAGGGCTTTACATGGCATCAGCACATGCCACAGGCAATGCTGACCTCAAATCTGACATTTAGAGAAATTGTTCCACTCCAGACAGAGACCTGAGATGCTTTTCCAGCTGTTCAGCCATACTCAAATGTACTTGCTTAATTAAGACTAAAGCATTTTACAGTGACCTTTCTGCATGTACAGCTATCAGTTAGATGCTAATGCTTTTATTTCCAGTGACACTAACAGAAACGCTGCAGAAAAGAGATCATACTAAACCAGCATAAGGGCAGAGTCTAGCTTTATAATTGCTCTTTTTCCTATCTTCTATGCAGAGTGTGATAAATGTAAAGACTTGCGACTCAGCAGCTACAGGCTGAAAGGCAATCTTCATTTTCCCAGTCATCTCTCCTCTGTTATAGTCTGCATCTTGTTTAAATCTCTACTTAATCCTTGTTTGACATTTTTCCCCTACTTGTGATTTCAAATAAATTCAGTTTAATTGTCAGTGACACTTGTTTGTCTAAAATGTAGGTGAGAACATAAAAGCTTCACATAGCTCATTTATTCTCATTGCCATAGTATGGGAATTCTATGCAGCTCCTTTCTACTTTTTGAAAATCCATTATTAAAAGAAAACGGCCTTTGTTGCCACAGTAGATGCCACAGCATGTCACTGGCAAACATCAGCAAAGTGTCCACCTGCGCAGGATATATAGCTTTTAATTTCCTTTGTTGATTCCAGAACTTGCTTTTCTGCTTTCTCAATGTCACAACTAGAAACAATGACATCAGTATTTTAGAAACAGCAGCTGGTACCGCTGCTCCTCCCCACCCACCACCGAGCCTCCGAAGCACGATACCACGAGGAAGATCTGTCAGTTGGTTAGAGACACACAACATGAAGTAACGCTGTAAATTGAACAGCTTCTCGGTAAGCTCACAATCACAATTATCCGTCAGCACAACACACACAATTTACTTAGTGCTGAACATACAAAGCAAGACACTTAAGCGAAGATGAAGCGGCCAGGCAATGATCTGTTACCTTTTCCTCTGCGTAAAGGTAGACAGAACTAGAGACATACAGAGCACATACCTATTTGTTATACCAACACACTACACTTGTCAATGCCACACTGCTGCAGCCTTCTACAGCTCATGAATAGCTCAAGTGGTGCTTGGATCAGTTTGCAACTTTATGGACAGTTTTTAAAATGAAGTGAAAGCGTATGAACTTAGCTGGTGTACATCAGCGTGGCTCCCATCAACTTTCAGGATGTTCTGCCAGCTGATACCAGCCTAAGTTCTCTCCCCTGCTTAACAGGGGAACTTACAAAGAGAGGTGTTGGGGTTTTTTCCATGCTAAGGGCAATTGCAAAGTTACATCCTCATCTGCAAACAAAGCATCATCATGTGGATTGCTGCCCTCTTACGCAGGTGCAGTGGATTACATGAAAACCAAAGATGATGCTAGCATGTATAATTGATGTACATATCTTAAAAGTCAACTTCCTTACCTTGTTACTATTCCAGTTTACTTTATTATTGCTCATTTACTTTTTTGCATTTCACTTAGGTTAGCCATAGCCAATCTAAACAAAACATTCATTTTATTAGTGTGCACAAAGTTCTTCAGGATGTCATCTATAAAAAAAAAGCTGATGTGTCCAGACTGGGGACAGTGCAGAAGATGTATTCATTTGAAAGGAAAGCATTTCTATTAAAATGAAAGAGGTAAATACATTAAAAAAAACTGTTGAGCTTCCCTTGAGAACATATTCCAAGCCTAAATGAACCAGTGTTTTGGATGATACCCTAAAACTCATTAAGGGTGCTGCTAACTAAATATTCTGCAAAACTTAAGGGTCCGTGAGCTGTCAAGGGTGGTCTAGGAGTAGCTTAAGTGTGCAGGTGACACTTGGTAACCACTAACACCGAATTTGTTGGCCACTTGCTGACTGTGAGGATTAAAACAATCTACTCCCCAACCATGCCTACAAAACCATCTACTCTCCAGCACAGGAAAAGGGAGTGCAACTACATATATTAAACTAAAGGACAATCTTCTCCAGCGACCTCAGGGTGTATTAAAAATGAGTGATGCTCAACAACAGGATATTAGGTCCACTTCAGTTTGTAACCAAGATTTACAATAGGCTTTATAATGTGAGACGGAAGTTTAGCCTTGTTTAAAAAAATATTGCAGTTGCTGTGTGATTTGTTAAAAATAGCCCAAAACAGAAGAGCGAATTCAGGTGCTGGAAGATACATGCCATGGAGGTACACAAGCCTCTGCCTGCAGGTGGCCAGCCACATTTCACAGGAACAAATAGAGCAGCAACTTCCTTCCGCGGACCAAAAATTCCTCTGGAAAAGTTTTGCTTATATTTATAGTGAAATCCTCTTAGTTTGACTGGGTTCAGGAAATTATCATGTGTGATTACATAAACACTCAATCTTTATGAATTCCATGAATAATTAAAAATACCTTTCATTTTCATGCAGAAACCTTCTTTCTGCAAAAAGGCAAAACCAATTTCATATGATATGTCTAACGGCATTTTGAGTATTCCAGGCTCTTTGCAGGGGAAGAATAAAAGTCACCTCTCTGATGCCAAAGCCACCAGTAGCAATACTGAGGCTGTCAGAAAGCTGTTCTGGCATCTGTCCATTAAACAGTAAACAGCCACCAGATATAAACAACTTGCAATCTGTGCAGAATATTAACTGGCGACTTCAGTGGGTAAAGTGTGTCTTATTATTCCCTCCTATAAAGTGGGACTTCTTGCTCTTTCTCATCTGTATCTGAAAGTCAGGCCTCTAGGCTCCCTCCAGAGCCAGAGTGAAAACCAAATCCCCTGAGACCGACTCATCCCTTTTTTCAGTGCTAACTGCAAAAGCAGCATAAATAACTCCAGCCAGAGGCCCGACTTTTAGATGGATGAAGTGCAGTGAGACCAACCTTACCCTCAGTGTCTAATTTGATTCCAAGGTACCCCAAAACCACAGCAGATCCTTTTCGTGAAAGTGAGCCGAGCTACAGAGTCCAGCTCACGCTCAGCTTTTTGTTCTCATGCGTGCACGTACCTGGTTAGGTGCTTCTGGTGGCATGGGGGATGGCGATTTGGACTGGAAAGCATCCTGGGACATGAATCCAGAATCATGGGAGGACACACTGGACAGCCTCATGGGTGCCTGCTGAGGCAGATTGGAGCTGCGATAGCGATAGTGTGAACTAGGTGAGTGCGAGTGCGAGCCACTGGACCGGGAATCACTACTGTTAACGCTGTTCAGACTGCTGTGAGAGACAAAAGGAACAAAGAAAGGAAAGGGGAGAGGAAAAGACACAAGGGTGGGGTGGGGAGAGACCCATATACAGTACAATTAACATTCCACATGTCTCTAGCAACAGGCAGCATAAACCGGAAAAAAAAATGTTGACAAATTAAATTTAAATATATATATATATGCACATATATATCAGTAAAGAACCGTAAGCAGCTGCAGTATCCCTTGCAACAAGAGAGAAAATGGCATTTTACCATGAATTTCACTCAAATGATAGAATTCTGTAACCACTCAGAGCTCAAAGGCAGGTTAGGGATGAAGGGATTTTTCAATGGGGTCTGTAGCAGGGCATCAAAGAGTACCACAGTTCGTCTAAAAGCCTGCCTCTAGGCATGCTGCTGCAGTCCGTCAGCAGGCCAACACGTGAGACCTTCAAAAGCATCACCAAAACTCCACGCCTCAGAGTACATGGGACAAGTTTCACTCACATGAAGGCTTTCTACTAGAAAAAAAGCACGTGTTGGCAAGTCAAGCCTCTAGGTATGTAGCTTCAGTTAGTAAAAAAGATGATCAGTGAATTAAGTATCCTACACTAACATCCATGAAAAAGATATTTGATTTTTCAAACACAGAGATTGGTATTTAATTTCCAATATCCATGAATGAGGGTAACAGCATGCCAGCTGCAGTGTGGGAGCCTTTGAAGTTTCCTGCTGGGGTGGCTGAGCAGGACTAGCAGGATGCATCAATCTGAAGGCAGCTTCCTACCTTCGTTGGCACTGACTAGTGGAAGGGATGGCTCTAAAGGAAACATGCGTGAGGGCTGCACCTCCTGCTCACAAACTCCATGGAAGACACAGGATGTACAAGTCAGCTTGGAGCAGGGGAAGAGGAGCTCCGCCTTATTTTACCCACACACAGCAGCCTGCTGCTGTACAGGTTTTACCAGACAAAAAGATCAGGTTGATTAGGAACAGATTATGGATTTTTGGTTTGTTTGGGTTTGTTTGGTTTTTTTGCCATTTTCTTTTACAGCTTCAGGATATTGCATCTTTAAGCCTGTGCTCATTGCTCTAAATATGCATGTTTTCACATATATATATAAAAGTATTGAGGCTTTTTTTTATATATATCTGCATGCAGAGACAAGTAGGTACATAGAAGTCACGTTCACTTGCTCTGACATGCTCTAGGTAACTTCACTGGTACACAGGGAACCTGTAGTACATTATTCATAAAGCAAACTAAAAGGTAATCATTCGAGAGCAGCTAGAAAGGTGTTGAGCAGAATACACAATAGGGTATCTTCCTTTTCAGTAAAAGGAAAGAGTAAATGTAGACACCAGGGTTATGGGGGCAACATGCTAACAAACTGTTTTATGAGAGAAAACAGTTTTTACAGAGAAAGCATAGACAGAACCCAGTGTTTCAACATATTTCAAGACAGCATTAGACAGCATTAAACAGTCAAAAAAACTTGTATCAAAAAAGCATTTCCATCTACCAGACTGATAGGGCAACTGCCAAGGATGTTTTTCCTTTTCAAACACTTTAACTTACTGATTAGTAACAGCTACTTAGAATACTCTAAAAAGTCATCACATGAAAAACAGAAAAGGAAATTATGAATGAACAATCTCAGAGCTTAGATCAGTACAGTCTGCTCTTTGATCTGAAATGGATTCAAGAGAACTGAATCAAAAACATCTTCAAGTTGTCTTGAGTTCAAAAGTTGTTCAGTCATGCCCATCCTTTTTAATATTCCCAGTCACACACTTAAACGGATAAAGACCAAGAGGGATTGATTCCATTACAAGCTGTTATTTAAGTATGCCTACAAATCCATACCACAGCCTGAACTTGCCGCCCTTTGCCCCCAGATAGGTTAATATTAAATATTACCATCTACTTACCTGCAAACACTAGATTTTCTGGACATGGTAGTACTGGGAGAGGATGGAGGAGTCTGATAAGACCAGCTGTAATCAGAACCTTTCAAATCTAAAATTACCTGATGAAAGATAATCAATAGCATCAAGGACGTGGAAATTTTTTTCCCCTACTAACAGAAAGCATCTGCTTGTCATACAACATTTGTGAGCACTATAAACTTTCAGTGCCAATTGACCCCGTCTCAGTTCTCTTCCAGAATCACACTGTGTATATTACACAGGAGAGTCAGCTTCGTCCTTGGTTTTCCAGGAACTATCCTACTTCTATCACAGAAACAAAGTTCAGACTTGAATGGAAAAAATCTTTAAAAAGTGAACTAGAGATTTATTTTATGTATGCTATAAGTGATTTTGGGGGGGTTTTGTTTGTTTGGTTGGTTTTTTTTTTAAAAAAAAACTATTACAGCCTTAGAGTTTAAAAACTGTTGTGTTTAAAAAAAAAAAAAATCAAAGATCTAATATTCAACCACAGCAGAGCTTCCCTCCTTTGCACTTCTAAGTCAATGGTAAGGTGATTAAGGTATGAGAATAAAATTGAGTCCACACAGCGGGGCTGGAGAAAAAGGTCAAATTTGGAGTCATTTAATGATATACATTTTCCTATGCATTTTAAAGACAGCATGGAAAAACGCTCCGGTGTTAGACTCCATCAAGCTATCTAATCATAGCAATCTTGCAACCACAAAAAGATGGGGATGTTCAAATGTAGGGTGAGGAGATGAAAGTCATTCCTCATGTACTTTCAGCAGAAATTGGACATCTTCACACACTTCAAAGTGTTACTGCTACCACTTCACACTCATCTCACCAAATATTTCAGGAGCACTCAGATGGTACTTCAAGATAATTTTTTTAGAATTGCCTATGTTAAAAATGACCTTGCTGCAGTGAAACATCTACAAATCAGAACATTAAGCCAGTAAATGCTAGTAGCCAATATTCCTCATAGCACAAAAGGCAAACCAGTACATACTACAAATAAAGCATTTTCCAGGTAACAAGAGCTAACCTGTTCACTCGAGGATGGCAATTTGTGTGGATCCATGGTGAGACTTTTCAGGTCATCTGATATGGTTTGTAAGTGGGTTATTTCTCCAAGCATCGATATTTCTTCTTCCTGAAAAGACAAAGAAGCAAGGCTAAACACAGCCTTGGTTTTAAAATCAAACCCTTAACACAGCACACAACCTTTTTTTTTTGCTGATGACTGTGGGAATGCCCCGCAGAGCTGCTCTTTCTTTGCCCATTAAGCAATCACTTCTTATGAAAAAGGGTTGAAAAATACTAGTTTACAGTTTTATGACTACTTTAACATTGCTGTGAGTTCCGAGGCCCAGAAATCTTTTCTCTCATCAATGAGATAAGTCTCAGCCTTATTTTGTAACAGAAAAAGTGTCATTTTGCTGCACTTGGAAAAAGATTTAACTCTTCTATGTACACTCATGAATGTGCCTTAAGGATTTAACCTTGAACATGAACAGGGGTTAAACTCATATTTTTTGCTAGTTTTTGGAAATCTTGAGATAAAGGCACTATCTATGTACAGAGTATTAATATATCTATGATTCATTCTGGCTCACATTACACCAAGAGCTAATGCAAGATGATTCCTGCAGTGTAAGTTACCACAGCAATCCCTTAGCTACCACGGTAATTTCATCCAGGTCCTCAGAGTCTGGAATTCACGTTCTCCTGCTCAGCTACCACCTCCCTACTTCTCTAAATATGATTTTCTGTTGAGACTTATGCTCTTTGTAAACAGGCATTGGGAACATCCTCCCAGTACAATGGAGACCCTTCAGAAATGCATCATGCTTGCACAAAGTCACAAAGGATTCATCAACAGGCTTCAGACAACCTGAAATGATGAAAACACACTCAAGCCTTTTCTATGAACTGAAAAGTTGTCATGTAGACGGAAAAGAGCTGCCAGAAGACTGCATGGAAGCAGCCTGCAATCTGTCAGAGAATATCATTATGTGCACACAGGAACTCTTGAAACATTTATCAGTCCCAGCACTGAACCACAAGTAAGGAAGATTTATATTAAAATGTGATGCTAAGAAAAAAGCAATGGAAAAAACTGCACTAGCAATGTCTCAGGTCAGTATGAAGAGGGAATGCAAGCCCACCTAAGTCTTTGTGCCCATTGTTTTCCCATTAGTCATCTTGAAAGTATTCAGTGCCTTTGGTCACAGTCTTTCACACTGCCTACAAGAAAGGTCTCAACTCGCGGCACTTCCTAGGCAGAAATGCAAGTTGAATTTTGGCTCCAGAAATTAATTCCCAAGACGTAACAAGCTACTCTTTCTAGAGGCTTTTGGACACTTAATCTGATTTGTAAATTGTATCAACTTAAAACACAGAGCTCTTACTATCACAGGCCGCAGCATCGAGATGAAAGTACAGAATCGACCACGCTCCTCGATCAGCGCTTTTCTGACAGCTTGCTTCTCGGTTTCTTCAAGCAGCAGGTACTTATCATTGACATCTTGTAAAGCACTATCCAACTGGGGCTGAATGTCACCCCGTCCTGTAGGCAGGAAACAAGAGTACATTTTGTCAAAACTGTGGATCTCCATAGGGGAAGACCTTATTTTCTGCCAGTCAGTTCAAGTCTCAACCAGCATTTTCCCTTGATTCAAATTAGGATGAGCTTTTTTCCCCAATTAAATCAAGCATTTAATAGCATTTATTTTTCTCCCTTTTGCATAGATTAGAAATCCAGCTCAGTTTGAAAGGTTTCAATAAGCCAAAGACAGCATTTCACACACGGACCTTCTCAAAGTGTTAGCTGCAGAAACCCTTCACATCATCCTTGCTGAAAATCAACATGTTATTAACCACTAACCCCAGGCATATTCCTCTTCCTTCGTACTTCTAGGCTTAGCAAGGTCCTAATGACAACTTTGTGGAGTCACTAAATGAGTAAATGAATCCTCTGCGTGTGATGGTATTAAGAATATGGTACTGATTATTGGACCACTGGTTCAAATACTGTACACATGCAACTGCAAGAAACAGTTTTCTTCATTCCGAAGTCCAAAACAAAAAAAATCCCTGTCAATATCTCAAATACATATTAGTGTCCAATATTTGCCTACGGAAAAAAAAAAAAAATCTCCAATGTTTTGCAATAAAAAAGCTTCACTGCGTTAATTATAGTCAACTTATAATACCAAAATTTTCTGTGACAGTTAAGTACCTTACTCTGCGCCAACTGCTTACTCTGCATCATGCCAAAAATTTATTCCTCTAGGAAATGAAAAGCTGCTGCTTAGCCACAGTATTACTGAGACAATAATTGCAAGTTGCACTTGCAAGATATTTTCATGCAGCTTACACTCCTAAATTTTCAAAGAACTTCCATTGTGTAAATTTGTCTCAAATCTCCCAGACACACCATCACATGCAAACTAAGTATCCAGGTACATATCCAAGCCCCTGCTGCTAAATATCAGGAAGGTAACATTGAAAAATTGTGGGTGACTTACAAGCAGCTACCCAAAATCAATTTTTGTGGACCATAACCTTTCTGCTTGTAGGATGGAAAGCTATGAGCAAGAGGAAGGAAAAAGTCTCTTGATGTTTCTAGTACACAACGTAGATGACTCAAGGTCAAGGTTACAAAGGAAAACCTTTGCCTTATTATCGTAAGTATTTCTGCAGTACTCCAGAGTAAGATGCACTCATCAGCTCCCCTGCACCAGTACACAGGCAGAGCCAGAGGAAAGTGCCGCAATGGAAGCGAAGAGAATCACGCTGGCTTAGTGACATTATAGGCTGGATATATCCAAATCTCCTCTGTACAGCATTAGACATAGTTCAGATAAAACCACACAGATCCCCACAAGCAGAGCTCTGAGATGGGTCCCTGAAGAATCCCGTGCAGTGCAGCAGCGGCACGGCCACTGCCACGGCCACCTGGCTACCAAACTGCCAGCGGGATCACCCAGCGACTGATCCTGTAGATCAGGCTGACCGGTGGAACGTGGTCATAAAACCATTCTGAAACTAAGTTACTTTAACAATAACAGAATCGGCAGTTGTAGTCACCTGCTTCCTTTCTCAAAATTAGCATCTGCCAGAAGCAAGCTATAGAAGAGTTTTGGGTAATTCCCTGAAGGTCCTGCACCTTCTGTCAACCTTAGGAGACAAACTGGGCCCTTCTGCTTAAAGACCGTTCTGTACATTGCAGACCCTTCCCCATGCTCTTCTTTGCTATCAGATGCAGCAAATAAACATTCTATATTTCTTTTGAGTTGTTTTTTCCTTGTGAAACTGAGATTTGCGTTGTTGCTCAGCCCCCTTATTTTGAGAGCTGCCTGGAAACTACAGCAGGTACAATAATCTGTTGTTCAAACCTAGGACTGGCTCACTACCATGGATGTACAAAATTCAAAATATATTAGTTGCAAACTAAATCACACACTCATTAGTTCAGCTCTGGAGAACTGCTGTAAATGTTCAGCTGCTCCACCATATGAGAATACACTCAATGCCGTAAATCCTTGTTAAATGCATTCACTTATGCAGCAAGAAGACACACACTTAGAAAGCAACCAGAGTCCATTGATAAAATGGGTTCAATCATAGTGAATTTTGGTAATTTATGTGGACCTCACAGAGCACCACATCTTAGACCAGAGCAACAAGAGCACCCAAAACATGGGGCAAAAATAAACCTCATTTACATCTGTGTAATTCACTCAATTCAACAAAGTTATGAGGATAACTTTCATGCTGTGTATTTTAACCCTTTGGAAAAAGCAGGTGTAAAACTGCATCGCTCTCCAGCATCCTCTCTACCTCTATAAAGTATGTATCCTGTGGAGTGACAGGACAAGGAGTAATGGCTGTAAACGGAAAGAAGGTAGATTTAGATTGGATGTAAGGAAGAAGTTCTTCTCTGTGAGAATGGTGAGACACTGGCACAGGTTGCCCAGACAGGCTGAGGATGCCCCATCCCTGGAAGTGTTCAAGGCCAGGTTGGATGGGGCTTTGAGCAACCTGGTCTAGGGGGAGGTGCCCCTGCAACTAGATGATCTTTAAGATCCCTTCCAACCCAAACTATTCTATGATTCTAAGACATGATTCTATGAAGTTTCCATTGTATTCCTCTTAAGTGAGTCAGGACATTAACACAGTATCTCCTTACCGCTACTTTCACAGACCTGTTTTTATGCTGTGGCTCTTGGGCACCTATGTAGTCAGTGAAAACACAAAAGTTGTTCAGAGTATAATTAAGAGCAGGAAACAAGCTTAGGTGAATCATTTGGGCTCTGAAGTCAGATGTTTACATGAATATAGCTCTCTCTTGATGTCTCCTTGCAACCCATCTTTTAGGAGCAGGAAACCTTTATTAACATACTTTGAAACCTCCATAATGCAGACATCAATCTAACAAGTCTTTTGAAATCAGGCATAACTCTTCCCACTCCCTGAATCACCAGCTGCCTCCCACTGCACTCAGCTTGGGAATTTGAGGGATGAGATCTCTGCCAAATTTAACCAGTTTCCCCTCACTAAGCAGAGCAGAGAACAGGCCCTTGACAGCACCCAGAAGACACCAAGGATGCAAGGGTCAACTGCTTATCACCTCTGCTCCTCACCCACCTGCTACTTTGAATCCACTACTTATCCTAGAAGAGAATATTGACCACTGGAGAGCAATGCAGTTCTTTTCCACTTTGAATTATGAAGGGAAGGTCACTTGTCTATGGCATCCCTGACAACTGATATTTTTGCTGTGGACATGAGGCACACTTTCATAAGGAACATCAGCAATTGATTATTCTTTCCCGCCCACATTCTCTGGCCTTTACGTTACCTGTTCAAAAACATTTCCAAACCAACACAACTAACACAATGACAGAAAATAGTTCCAGAACAGTCTCATCATGGAGCAGCTGTAAAAGTGCACCTTGAAGGACACTCCTACCCCAGCTGCAGACAGGTTTGAATGACCCACCAAAGCAATCAGCATTAGCCATGGTCAAAAGCACCAAATGTAGACACAGCTCTCTCGTCTGCAACCAGCCAGACATGAATGTGATATAGGGATGGTTCTCCAGAGCACAGCCAGTTACTCTCAGAAGAACAAGTCAACAATCTGAAAACTGAGGAGAAATTCAAATCCAGCCTCTCTCAAAGTGGAGCTCTGGTATTGCAGAGAGGAACAGAAATGCAAGACCAAAAGTTGGGGATGGACTTCTTCAACAGCACCATGCTCCAACAGCCTGGGGACTTGTGGCTTGACACTGACAAGTAACAGCTAATGAACTGCAGAGAGCTGAACTGCTTCTCATCAATACTAACATGAATCCACTGCTACTCCAAAGACACTCTTAATACGTTACCTCCAGAGCAAGTGCTTCACATCATGATAATGATGTACAAGAGCTTTAAAGGACCAACATGCATTAAAACCTCAGTTTTACAGTGTTCTGTGTGAATCTTGGCTGAAAGCCTCATGCAGCTTCTCAAATAATTATTGTTTGGAAAGAACTTTAGTAAAGGAAACAAATTAGGGAGAAGGAAAAAGGTAAATCTAATTTTCAACCCAATTTCACACCTGTATTTTACGAACCAACTTAAACTAGCAAAGCTGTCAGCAGCAGCAAGGGAGAACAACGATTTTTAAATTCTCTCAGTGCAAGTCTGACTGCTTAGGTTAACACTGTTATTGACAAAGTAATGCAGCAAATATTGGTGAAATTATTATTTTCCACATTCTCACTTAAAATATGCTCCCTTGCACTTTTTTAGATGCCTGCATAGAATTTGAATATTCAATATCAGACACTTTACAGAGTGGCAGAATTTATGGCGTATGAGACCATGCTGAGAAACCTCTACTCATACAAATCAAAGCAGGCTCCAAGACATTCATTCCCAAATTCCCTCGTTACAAAAGCACACCTGCTTCAGCTGCCAGGATGGACAATCCCTCTAAGTCCTGCACAGTAAAGCCAACAAATCAACCAATATGAGTCTAGGCTGAGGACAGAAGAATTCTGCCACTATTTATGGAAAGGTGGGAAACCTCATTGCTGGGTTTAACTTAACCTCATGCTGGGCTTAACTTCAGACCTCAGCAACCGAATCTGAGTCTTTCTGGTGGCTACCGGAAATCTGACTCAGCTCCTAATGTTCAGAAGTGCTAAGCTGTCCCTTAAAAGAAAAGTTCCAAGTTACCAAAGGAAACCTCCAGATTGAGTTACAAACCAGGAGAAACACAAAGTGTGGTTTCAAAAGAGGGGACAAGCAGCAGGCACACTAGTGCCCAGCTCCAGGAGCCCAGCTGAGGTGCCTTGGTTGAGAGTCTCCAGATCTAATCAATCCAGGTATCTCCAAAGGGCAACACCTACATCATTACACCTACAAGTGGAGGTATGATTATTTCTCTCAAATTCAGAAACACCACGTTTCATTCACAAGAAGATCTGGAGGCAGCTACTTTAAATTTGCAATACAAGTGAAACAACACTCCAACTTAAACAGATTTGAGATGTGATTAGGCAGTGGGAGAGGAGACAATTGTGATGCAGATTTCCACCCCTTCCCCAGCATGAAGTTAAATATAGTGATTTCTTACCTATTGGTTAAGAAAGGTACATGCGATTTTTAGAAAAGATGGGGACTTGGATCACAGGTTTACAAAGAACAACACTAAGGACTTTAAGCTCTAGACTTTAAAAGTCATATTAATAATAAGATACCCAATTATTTGGGCATCACCTTGATGACGTGTCTATTCCATTTAACTTCTCTCCCAACTGTGACATGACTTATTAGTCCATGTTAATCCCTTTCTAAAATAAACCAGAGGTTTATCTACAATGCTGATTTTCTTCTTTTACAGTGTTCCAATTAGATGCCAAAAGAAAATAAATCAAAAGATGGTTTGTTCATTAAGATTAGGCGATATTTTAGTTTCATTAGAAATTAAAGTCTAGGCAGTTAGTGGAGACCAGACACCATAGAGAGGCCACAGCAAGGGCTACAATAAACCAGCCACCAGGGTTACAGCATGGCACAGACTTACCCAGAGCCTCAGCTGTCAGGCAGGTGCGCATGGTGAGAAAATGCAGGACACAAAATTGACACAGAAAGGAAAATAAAAAAAGTCAAACTGGTGTTCCAGCATTCCTAGAGTTCAGACATTATCATCAGTGCCAAGACAAGAGAGTGAGCAGTTTGGACCAGACTATTTTGACTTCTTCCGTTGCTGATAAACGCATTAGCTTTGCTTCCTGATGAGCTGTTGCAAATTAAACTCCCAGTTATTTACCATACAGTTTTATTTTAAGAGGCTTAAACCAGTTCAGGAACTTTGTTTAACTTGAAGATTCCTAGGTGAGAACATGTTAACTCGTGCTTCAGAGAAAGTGCACAATACAGACAACTGTCAAACTCTGGTCAAGCTGAAGAAACGGCAGAAAGCTCATCCCCTCACAGGAAAGAGGGAACTCAAACTTGCAAAACTCGAGGCGGGTGCTGCGTTAGTAACCACAGCGCTTTTTGATGTTCTCTACTGCAATTACATTAATAGATTGTTAATTAAATGAGAAACTAATTGCTGATGCAATATGGAAGAACATCAAAAAGATTAACCATGATATCTGTATTTTAATTAAAAAACCTTAAAGTTTTGCAATAAACCTGGCTTGCTGTCAAAAAGAGGGGAACTATCAAGAGGCATTCAAAACTCAAGGAATGAAAATATATCAAAGAAATATCTCCGGTCACTGATTATGCAACATGTCTTCCCCGAATTTTTGTAACATGGAGCTTACATTATAAGCCTGTGGCGGGTGTGGGGGAGAAAAAAACACCCCAAAACCCCGCAGGCACCATGGCCTCATCCACATAGGATTTTTTGAGGGCAACAGATAAGGACAAATTGCTGATTAGCCTCCCTCCTTCTGATGTGCTCATACTGACTCCACAGTGAGTCCTGGCTCTCGCCTCAGTCACCGTGCCACACTTGATCAGTTCAGAGGAGTCAGGCTATCTCCTGCTGGAGAAAGAGTCTGGCCAGGGGTCCTCCCTCCCCAGCCTGCCACTCCAGACAGGGCAAGTGCCAAGTACACAAAGAGTGAAAAGCACTTGAATGAAAAGGTCAGCTTTTGCTTCAAAACCTGAGATGTTCTTTGGTTATAATTATGTTGAAAGCTTTCTGTTTTGCAGGTAAGAGTCACGGGGTTTGCGCAATCATCCTTGAGAGGAGTATAACAATATTACAAAGACCAGAGTGTAACATCAAAACAGCTGCAAAGGCTCTAAAACACAAACAGGTCGTCTCTGCTAACTGGTAGGAGGGGAAGAAAAAGCACTTTTGGCAGTATTACAGTAAATTAATAATCATGTTCTACTCTCTCAACTTCATTAAAAGTATGAATACCTTCCAAAACTGCTGCATACTCAAAAGTAGAGGTTGTGAGGATACTCTATGTTGATGGTACACAAGATGAAATGTTTACCAAACTGCGCAGAAACTTCTACGGATAAAACTCAGTTTTCCCATTAACATGTGTTGTACTATTGGGAGCATTACATATAACTCCTTTTCATAAATCTGCTCGGATTTAAACATTTTCTTCAAAGTTTACACATACTGTCACATGAAGAACCTGAAAATGAAGCCCACCAGTCACATATAGGCAGGAGGGAAAGCTGTCTAGTTAATCATTAATAGCCAAGCTGAAATACAGAAAATAAAGCCAACATGCACTCCAGATTTTGCATATACATTAAGTTATATTTTAAGTCAGTTACTTGATGCTTTTTTTTAAAAAAATAAGAATCATGCATTTTGTTAACCTTCCAAAATGGCTACATGCAGAGCCACAGCTGCTCTCAACAGCGTCTAGCAGCTATGGATCCACTTAGGAGGCCTTGACTCAGCCAAAACCTAAAGACAGCATTTATTTGAAATATATGCATAATTATTCTGCTGACTCAGGTTAACTGAGATGACTTCTGGTGCCCAATGTTTGTCCAAAAACAAAGTGCAATTTAGAAGATGTATGCAGTTCCATGCACTATGTAGCTTCATCTGTTCAGACAAGAGCTACGTTTCAATGCTGGGGTGGGCAATGTGCCTGTTCCCCTTGCAAACAAGGGGTTAAGGAAGAGGATGCACCTTGAAGATCACGATGACACCCTCAGGGACAGCAAGGATCTGGGAGGTGCACCAAAATCCTATTTAGACTACATATCTTCAGGCTTCATATGGATTATTTTTTTTTATATAGTCAAAGACAACAAAAAGAATGAAAATTGTCCCTCTTAAGGTCTTTTGAAATGCAAGACCTTCATTTACACACAGACTTGTCATTTTACCAGATATACTCTAGCCAACTTGCAAAAAGGACACTTAACACCTTTCTGTTTTGTTTGGAAAGCCTGGCATTTGCCCTGTCACTGCAAGCTTTGGGAACACCTTTATCTCAATTAACACACCTACTCCGCAAAGATAATTTATAATAAAATGATCTTAAATGCCCAGCCTGAACTTTCAACTTGGCCACATGGAACTAGAACAAACAGACCATGCACAAGCCAGAGAACAGGCAAACCCCAACATACACAGCCCCTCAGCACTCAGGTGGGGTGCCCAACCTGTAGCTCTCCTGCCAGGATAAGCCACGCAGCCCATGGCCCTTTCTCCCAAACATCCCTGGGATGCCGGCAAGGAGCAGGAAGCTGCTACACATGCTGCAGCTGTCAGCTATGAGAGAGAGCCTCTGCAGCCTGATGCAGCAGGGAGAAAGGGCACCACTGTCATGAAGTGAATGAGAAAAGTAGAGGGTTATATTTGAGTTCCCAGATCTGAAGCTTCCCAAAGCAGAAGAAAACCACTTTCCCATCCAGTCACAGCAGAAAAAGCTTGAAGGACTTCTTAGTAGCATGCACAGTATTTAAGCAAACCCAGAATTCAGCAAACATCTCACTTGCCCACAGATGATCATAAGGTTAATTCAGAAATATTCTTACAAGCACTAGGAAGGGAATGAATTGGTTGTTTTAGAGTTCCCATAGGTGAGTCAGTAACTTTACAGAAAAACCAAAGGAACAGGTCCTGCTTGAGGAAAAACAGAACAAAAAAGGTAAGACTGAGCAACAGGAAAACACGAGAGTTGAAGACACAGCAAGACATTCATGCACTCAGCCACATGCCTGCCAGGGCAGCTTCACCCAGGAAATTCCCTGCCTGTAGTTCAAACCTCATTTGTGACCTTAAGCAGAATCACTTCTGCAGCTTAATCATTTTATAAATAAGCCCCTTCTTTATTTTTTCTATCTCTCAGTGACAGCAAGAGCAACATACTTCACCACGTAGCACATTAAACAGTTCTGTCAAGGTGGGTACCTACAAAAGAGTTTTCGTAACAACATCTGACATTGCACTCAGACCAATGCTTTATTCCTTCAAGGCAGGGATCAAAACTGCAAAGACAGGAAAAAGCATCTGCTACTTTTTTTTTCTTCTGTACTTAAGCACTGTAGATAACTTGCAAGAAGACAGGGTGAACTTCCTCCCACCCATTTGTGCTAGGAACCCACAGGGCCAGCAGCTTTGGACACTCATTCTCACATCTGTATGAGCCTTGGCACCTCACTGCACCTCTCCTCCCCAGGGGCCACGAGAACAACTCTCAACTCCTCAGAAGTACTGCAGCTCCTCCTCTCCCCTGTACTTGCCACCTGTGAGCATTCATCACTTCCACCTTCCCCATACGCATCCCTCTGCGATCAGCTTTAACCCCACCTCAGTCCCATTGGGTTTGTGCTCTGGACCCAAACACCACATGTGTGACAGCAGTTCTGAGGCAGACAGCACAGAAACACAGCAGGTTCACTGACAACTCCAAAAGCATGTCATAATAGCAAAATTAATCACAGGAATGACACTAAAAAAAAGGAAGTCTTCAATCATAGCATGGCTGATATAAAAACGATAGCAAAATGAGCCCTGTTGCACTCCCCGCTCAAAGATGTTTAATCTTGAAGGATGACAAGACACCAGTGTGCTGACCCTCATCACTAGACATGGCTGAAATGCTGCGGCCTGAGTTGTGGGCCCCAAGTTGGAGTTCACCTGTGAATGAGTCACAACTGAGTAGGATGTTCTGTTTTTCTTACTGGATTCATGTTCCGGAGGCAGAACCTGCCCCACCTGTGTCTCTGTGTCTCTGCCCAAACCCACGTGGTCATGGTTGGAGTGCTGGGTGAGGCCAGGATTATGTTAACCAGGATGTTAATGGGTGTGGCTTCTGTTGGGGCTGGCTGCATCTTGCTGAGCCCTCTCAGTGGTGTCCTTCCATGTGAAGGGCCACTGAGGAGCCATCTCTGTCCATTGTGTCCAGCAGGTGATGCTGGCACCATGGTGG
>JAVSBS010026621.1:22819-38164 GCA_033124195.1 Coracias cyanogaster | reverse complement strand
GAGCCATCTCTGTCTGTTGTGTCCAGCAGGCAATGCTGTCACCACAGTGGGTAGTGGAGGAGCTGGGCCCACAGGAACCTGTGGCAGGACTGTCTGAAAGAAGACTTCCGAGGGGATGTTGCTGGGTTCAGTGTTGGCCTGTGTGATCAGGCAACTGATGGCAGCATAAAATGATGATGGCTAAACCAGCACAACAATGGCACACATTTGAGGAGGGATGATAGGAACCTAGAAAATCCAAGGAGAAAGTCCACTTGCTTTAACTGCTGCTGACAGACACCTATAGCGGCATCTGCAGCATGAGAACAGTGGATTTCTCTTCTAGAAGGCTTTAAGTGCTTCTCTCTCCTCTTCCCACCTTACAGAGAATGCTGTCTCCTCTTCCAAGACCACAGATGGATTTATTCAATACTCAGAAGCAGGATAAAAGGGACATGGAGCCACATAGCTGTCAATTCAGAGAGACAGGTTCAAAAAATGGCTCCTTCTTCCCAGATCATGGACATGCTTTTCTCAGCTCTCATCTATCATGCATTGAGGGTTGTTTGTATCACATGGGGACAAGAAGTGATAAGACCAGAGAAGAGGGGAAGAAAGGAAAAGAAACAGAGGGAGTATCACACTGTCTAAAGCTGTTGGTCTGAAGTCAGACAATTCATCACACAACACAAGAAACATGTTTACCCATCACCCCAAAATAAAATCTTATCCTTAAAAAAAAAAAATCACATACACCTAACAATGACCATTCTGATTTAAAATGCTAAACTTTTCTACAGATAGACACACAGAGCCTCCTGAGGTAAGCTCCCTCTTGCTGGCTTTGCATCTCTCCCTCCCTCATCCCTCATCTAAGTCAGCTAAAATTCAAGAACAGTTTTCCAGTCATGTGGCTTTTTACCAGCGTAATTATTGACTCACCTATTAGGAAGGACAGTTAGAGACCTCCCACCTGTTCTGGATAACATTTACACAATTTAAAAGTTCAAGAAACTCCCCACCCCAGCATTTATTTTGCCTGTCCAGGGGGTCACAGTTTTTAGGCAGGAGGGGAAGCACAAGTTGCAACCTGTAGGCTGAGAGCTTCTCAAAGCTGCTCTTGCCTGGCTGGGGAGAGCCCAGTTCCAGGAAAGGGAAGCAGAAAGTTTGCTTCTGTACAAATTCTGTATCATTTTTCCAAAGCTTGGTGGGTTTGCACTCAGCCAAGTAAAACCCTTAGTGATAGCAATGCTGCAGCTATCAGTGATGCGCGTTTCCATTAATATGATAATGAAACTTGTGTGACAAGATGGTGGTAGGAGAGCAACAAAAGCATGAGATGCAGCTGCTAAAAAAGACAGAATGCCTTTGTGGAGAACTCCCTTTCCCTTCTTACTCATCTCTAGTTTTCTATGGCTGCGCTTCCGCTGACAACAACCCCTGCCACCTTCTCACACTCTGAGGAATAATGTAAGGTTTATGGGGTTACAGGCTGCTAAAAAAAAAAAAAAAGGAGAAAGGTGGTAGAAAGTGGAAACGGGGAGAAATGTTAATAGTTACCGAACATTTACATAACGCTTTTTAAAAATATATTATTCCAAAACATTCTAGAAAATTTTACAGGTATCTGCACAAGTCACGTTCCAGTGTCAGTGTTCCTAACAGGAATGCATTAGCAACAAGCAGTCTATTTTAAAACATGATTGACTTTGTACAAACAGTTTTAAGGCTTTTGTACAAGAACATTAGATACCAGCTTCAGAATATGATTTAAATGACACATAGTAATTGTACTCTGGTGCTCAAGTACGTACGAGGAATACATTACAGGGGACCACAGAAAGTCCTATCGCTGTTCAATCACTGTCAATGAGCACAGCACAAAAGGTTTTTAACAGTACAGGAACAGAAGCAAGTTACCTTTCTTTGCTTTCTTCTGTAGCTTCAGTGTGTCAGACGATTTCTTTTTTATCTCTTGGCGGGCTTTTTTGTATTCTAAAAAAACACAGTCTCTGTTATCAACACACTCGATGTCAAAATAAATGTATTTCACAGAAAAGGCTACGTAGAGATATTAGACTACTAATTTTAAGAGGACAGCTACTATTAATCAAAGTGACTTAGAACTCGCGTTTTGTAGTGCCTATATGTTTGGCTTAATGTAACATTTTAGGGTGTGAGCACATTCACACACCAAAATCTTTCCCAAACAAACAAAGCCTTTACAGAAATGACAACTGAGAACACAGTACAAAATCAGAGTGCTTTTCATTTTAGAGGCTCATCCAACCTCAGGAATGGAAAACAGAGATAGTAAGTTTCTTGAAATATCTGTGTTCAAAAACAAGCATCCAGAAATGGCAAGGCAGAGAACACCCTGTGATCCCTCTCCAGTATGAGAGTCGGGCAAAGCGAGAGGGTGCTAAAACTTTGCCCAAGGAAGGGTCACATTGCCAGCCCTTTCTGATGAAGTGGAGCACACTGCAGTTGTCCTCATTTTCAGATGAGCTGCAAATCCCAGGAGAATTAAAATCCCAGTACAAAATATTCCACCTCTAGTCCAGGCACACTAAAGGTACCAGATATGAAAACTGATACTTAAAAAAAAAAAAAAGAAGATAAAAGGCATGTATGCATGTATATACATATACACATACACTTCAACAAAAGCGGTCAATGTTATTACTCTTCTAATGGAAAAACAGAAGCAGGCTGGAGGTGGGCACAGGAACTGTACCAGGGCCAACTGCACCCCCAACACCCAAGTCTACCCACTAAACCTGCTAAATCTCACTGCCACTTTGGCCAGGGTCACCCCTGCCTGCAGGACCCCCGGTAAGTCCTCCCTCCTGCTCACTCCCTGCTTAACACCCTGCAGCACAAGGTGGAAATTGTTTCAAGAGCTGCTGATTTAACTGCTTCTATTTGACCACAGTAACAACGGGGCAAAAAACAGTAACTTTTTTGGAGGCCAAGCACATTCCTTCTCATCAGTTCTCACCCACTGCAAAATAAATTATGGTGATGCTGCCTCTTTCAGACATAGCAAAAGTCTTTAATTTTCAAGGGTGAGTGGTGAACTGCAACCTGCTTTTAGCACCCATGCTAGAGGGATATCATCCCATATACACATTTTGCAAAGCCAAAAGCATCTATCAACATGCCCTTGCTGTGCAAGACTTTGCTGCCTCCCGCTCATTCCCCCAGGAAAGCCTCTGGAGCCATCATCAGCACTGCAGCTCTGAGCATCCCGTGTCCAACGACACATCTGTCCTGTTCCCCAGGTGCACATTTCTGTATCACACCAGATATAAAATAATGATGCTGAATGTTTTACAGGGCTGTGCATTCTCTGGAGGACGCTGTGTCTGAGACACAACATGATCTCACAGTTAGCTTTTAACTACACCCCAGGGCTTTGCAGGGATTGATGCGACATCTCCAACCCTCAGCACTACTGGAGAACAAGTGGGCTAATAGAGTTTGAAAGACAACCCATCCCTTGGGGTCCTGCAAACTAAACCTTCAAGATGTATATGCAAGGGTTAAAATTTTGTTAGGCACTTTGGGAGAGGAGTGTTTTAGAAAAGAAAAGTTGCTATACATATTTAAGCACGTCAGTTCCCCAGTACAAACATGAAAAGAGGAAGAAAAGCTGATATTACAATCTTACTCCTATTAAAGAATTCTTCCTCTATAACTACCTTTTGCATGGTCTTTATCCAGTTGATTGGCCACTTTCTTCCACTCTTCCATCTGTTCTTGAAGTGGGTTTATCAGACAGTCAATTAAAGCACTAATTTTGTTGAAAAAACACAAAGAGCAATCAAATCCTGCAGATGCCCCTATTCTTATATAGAGAGCCAAGGTCAATATTGGAGTATTTTTACTTTTTGCTGCGACAGCTACCAGTGTCACAATGTAAATATCCGAACATAAAAATGTTTACGAGGGAGAAAGCAAAAGAAAGGACTGGATAAAAAAAAAATCCACATCACAAGATAACCAGAATTACTGTGCAGAAGTTTAGGACAGTGAGGAACAGAGTGCAAACCAGAGGAGAAACCCGAAACAGGGCCAACGTAAACAGTTAGATCCTACTCATCTGTCACACAAAGAGCAGTTTAAATGGATACTCCGGAGACCGGAAAGGTTCATGGAGCCATGAAGATTTTAAACTTAAATAACACATGTAGATGCACAAGGAGACAGAGCAGTTGTACAAGTGAACAACATCCTGCCCAGTGAGGTGCCTCACCTCCCACCAGTGGAGTGCATGATACAGCACTACGGATGCTCCACTAATAAATGAGATTGGGATTGAATCATTTGAACAGCCATCTCTGGAGTAATAGAGACTAAAGTTGTCTCTTTGCAGCCAGTTTCACAAATAACTTTATTTTAAAGGGAAAAAAACATACCAGGCCATCAGGCAAACGGTGAAGCATCATTTTGGTTCACCTCGGGTCAAGTATAATTTTTGAGTCTGGTTAAAAAAGGCACACTAGCAAACTACTACTTCCTACAGAAGTAGGTTGTTTATGTATAGCACAGCTTACACATGAATTAATCTTCTCCCATCACCTCTACAGTCTAAATTTAACTGCAAAAAGGAGATGAGAGAATTTGCCTTTCCCATACTTGTTTGCTGAAAGTTTCTCTCTTGGCTGCAAGCTACTTGGGCTCTCCAGTAGGCTGAGGAAGCAGCACAGCACTTGTTGCTGCTGCTTTAAAACTTAGTGACAAAGCTTGAAGTCCTGAAACAAAGACAGGCTGCTCACATCAGCAGCCGCCTGCTCAGCACCACACAACGGGAACTGACAGTGGGAATTTGCAGCATTTAGAGCGATTTGAGCTGACAAGCCCAGACCCCCAGGTGACACGGGGGCTGCCCAGACATGCAGTGAAATCCTGCATGTTCACAATACCTAGTGTGCTGCAGGGGAGAAAACAACTACTGTTCTCAGTGACATGGTTAGAGACCAGCTGAAAAGCCAATGCTCAAGAACTGGGTGTTCCCCAGTAGCAAACAAAAGACAAACCTTGAGCTCCAGGCCAGGTACAGAGCCACTCACCTTGAGAACTGCCGGAGTTTGGACTCTATACTTCTGTGCCTCATACACATCCTGGTGAGAGCAGACCCAATCTCTCTAGTACCACCTGGAAAACAAAACAGGAGGCAGATAAGACCCCGATGAGAGTCTTGCCTGTGGTGTAGAGGCATGCCAGCCAGAAGGCAGGTGCCAAGTCTTCCAGAGCAACTGTAAAACAGATTCATAGTAACTGTAGAAGTGACCAGGCTGTTAACTGGGCAGACCTCGGGGATACCTACCACCTTGGGAAGAGATTAATTCTTGTTCATCCAGAGACCAGAACTGAACAATTAAACATTACTACAACACAGTTCCTCCCAGCAGCTTTATGTGCCGTGAGGGCTAATGCTGTGGTAGAAGAGTTAAAAGAAAAGGGCTTGAGATGTCAAAAGACAAGAAGCAAAGCTGGCAAGCGAGTGGGGACATCTACAGACAGTTTATTTCCACATTTTGGAAATAAACCTAGGAGATTTGATCCAATTTTCCCATCTCTAGATTCTTTAGACCCAATGCCTCAAAAAGGATTTTGCTCCTCCAGAATACATAACTAATTTTACCTATTGCCTGACACACCACTGACACATACCATCAGTGTTTCACTCGTACCTGCCACCTCAGACCACGCATCTATTTTTTATGACATTGCCAGAAGGTGGCACTAGATGCTCTACACCCTCACTCATCTCCCTTTCTGACAGCTGCAGGACAGCATGGGTAATTTTTTGCAAGTGTTCCTCCTCTGAAGTTTTCTCTTTCAAAAGCACACATTCCTCCATTTCCCACTTTAATCACCATTACCAACTTTGATCAGCCCATTAAATTTCGATAGTATTTTGTTTTCCTTAGTGTTAGTTTTGATAATGGCTTAGTTTTATTTGCAAGCCAAATCTACTACAAACATCAACCTTCGTACAGAGCTTTTCCAAACTGTAGTATTCCCTGGAATGGCAGAGATATCAGCATCTATTTTAAAAGTCTCATTTGATTATTAAAATAACCTTAGACTTTTAATAGGCAGTAAACGATCATCTGCACACTTTAAAAATGGTATTGCACAAGTAAAAAATACTTTTCTAGTAAAAAAGCTTGAAAATTCTAATAACTCTATTTTTTAAGCATGAAAACAAGACACCATCTTCCTGCATTCTTGCAGAATTAAATCCTATGCCCACGAAATGGCTCTGAAACAAAGACACTAAATAACTGGAACAAATTGAGGCTATCTGGTATTTTCCATTGTTCAAAAAGATAAACAGAAAGTCCTTTGTCATTTGCCCCATTACTCATGCTTTTCTAAGGAGCTTTTGAAATAATATTATTTGGTAACAGTGAAGAGCTGTGGCCTCACAGAGTACGGGTGGCTGTGAAAACCATATGGAATCCAGCCTGGATCCGAACCCGGCTCTTCCGACGATAACTGCAGTTGCACAAGCTGCAATAGACTCTGGTAACTCCAAAAAGCAACAAAGAAGATGGGGAAAGGTGACTAGATGGAGAAGAAAAGATGGAGAGAAAGCAACTGCAGGAAGAGGACAATGTCCACAACAAAAAGGGGATCTCTGTTGCAAAATACGGGCATTTTTCTCTGGAGCCATCGCCAAATAAAAGTAATTCAAAGCCTAATACACAACTCCAGCAGCAGAGGTGGAGAAATGAGCCAAATACTTCCATGGCCATCAGCAGAGCAATTCCCAATTTTGTTTAAGCAAAAGGTAGGTTTTTCAGGTTAAAAATTCACCGAAATACTGGAATATTCAAGACTGCCAGTGGTTAAGTGACACTGCCTTCCTAAGCTCATAATATTAAAAAAGGAAGAGTCATTGCAGAACAATAAATAGGAAATAAGGCACCATGTGTTTTGGAGACTAGGAAACAAGGGTCAGTTACTATTAATATTAAATTGCAAGATAACAAAATTTTAACTGAAACCGCAATAACCAAAGTATAACTATATGCCCTCAACACATAGTACAAATGGATGGGCAAGGTCATCAAAACAGCTATACAAAGTTAGGTCTATATACTCGTAGTTGTGCTTGTTTAAGAAACAAAACAAAACAAAAAGCACAACAAAATAAATAAAGCCTAGAATAAAAGGTTATTCCATAGAAAATAAACAAACCCAACTGGTTGGGGATGAGGGGGTTACTGGTTCTCCCCACCTTTTGAAACTTCATGCTATCTCTAAGTCTTTACAAGAGCATGGAAGCACGAGGTGTTGATTTTATTCTGTGAATAAAGACTAACCTAACAAAGTTAAGGAGAGGGGAAAAAAAACCACGCTTTCGAGAAGTTTTTAATGCCCCTTCTGGAAACAAGATGTTGCAGAAGATGGGTTTAGAAGCCTGCTCAGGAAGGAGAAAGCTGGGAAGTTTGGGAGGGCTGAGCCAGCACCTTAGCCTGGTCAGCAGGGACCCAGGGACAGCTGCAGGGAGTGCGTTGGGGCTGGTGAGGCTCCATTTTAACATCAGTGCTGAGGTGTGTAGGGAGTCAGACAGCGCTGGCGAGGGTTCGTGACGGGATCCAAACTCCTGAAGCAGCAGCTCTTGCCAACCATTAGTAGAGAAAGGTGAAGCTCAGTTCTCCCTAAGGAGTGTAAATCCCTCCCAAATAGCACTTAAATTATAAACTTCATCTGTCCAGAAATGAAGCACCAGGGAACATGATCGCTCCAAGCAGCTGTGACAAGAAAGGATTCCTGTTCCTCTGCAAAATCTTAACTCGCTACAATCAATAAACTGAGTTTAAAATAAACTGAGTTCAGAATAAACCCCAATTTTAACTACTTTGGAAATGAGATTTCCACAGCACTGCAAAACACCAACATAACGCAGGGAATGCACATCCCCTACTCAATCCTTCCATCAGTCCTCTCTGCTCCTCTTCCTATAGCACCATTTAACGAGCTCCCTACAGCCCCTTGCTCAAGGACAACACCACTGTTGGATGCAGACAAGAGTGAGCTTTGGTTTCATTCCCCAAAGCCTCCTCGCTCGCAGCCCGCTGCCATCTCCCCATGCGCCCGGCAGCTGCTGGACACACGGTGCGTCCAGTGTGGAGCGGGGCAGGCACCCACGGAAACCCTGCTCTGGGCCAGCAGCTTCTGCCCCAGCAAAGGGGAACTGATCTCTGTCAAACACACGCTGCTACAATAAAGTCACTGTGCATTTCCAATTCCCATTTAAAGGCTGATGTTACTGGTGTCTCACGAAGTGCAGGAGAGAGAACCTTTGCAAAAGACAAGGGGCTTTTTAATTTTGGCATTCACTTGATCAGCGGAGGCAGGAACCGTGTCCAAGCATCCCTACACACCTACAGGTCAGATAGCCCAGAGGTACGGATACACCTCCTGCAGTTTCTCGATGTTAGAACAGCAGCAGCAGAGTTTCAAAGGATCATCTCCCCCGATATGCCTAAACAATTTGCATTTTGGGGACACCTCAGAAACCCCTTGTTAAAAATCAGCCACCAGACTGAAGGAAAGACAGTACCAGCCCATCTCCTCCCACACCTGAATCTCACTGCTCCTTCTCAATGTATTATGTATTCCAACAGCATCAGAGTTAAATAGAGCTTTACCTCCCTGTTTCCAATTCTATTATCTGTGAAGAATCAAAATGCTTCCTGAGAGGGTTAAAAAAAAAAATAATTAAATATAGGCCTCTCACCACCCCTTGATTTATTGAGTTGGAGAACGATGGCCATTCCTGATGCATTCCGCAGTCCTTCCAGGAACACATGTGGTGCAAAGGGGTTACCTCGACTGCCAAGAGGTTTCTGCACCAGCAGAACTGCACTGATGCTCCTGGTTCCAAAGGGCTAGCATCAGCTGGCTACACAAACTGGCAGAAGGGACCCATTTTGTGGCACTGAAGTGCTTTGAAAATGTCCAAACATAACAAGGGCTGGTAGTTTGGATTTGCTTCTTTTACCTGATCTCAGCCAGACAGCCTTAGTGAGCAAGAGCAACAGATGCTTTATATAAATTATCGTTTGATGTTACAGCAGCCGTTTACGTACAGAAGGAGTGGGCATGCATACTCTGCAAGTAGAAATGGCCCTTACAAGCAACACTAATGGGTGTGCGAGTCCTGATCATAGCTGTGCAGCTGAGTACTCAACGTCAGGTAAGAAGTTTACTGCACTGGGCTATGACACAGTCATACAAACCCTGCTTCAGCCTCCAAATTCATTTATGGTTCAGTTTTTCAAAAAGACCAGCTCTGTAAGTGACCAGTTGCCCAGTTATTCAAGGACAGAACCATGAGGCAGGTGAGCAGAAGACCAAGTGGAGATAGCTCCTTTTCCAGGGCTATCAACCCACAGATGTGGTGGCAAGAAGAGTATCTGAAACAGAAGTACATTGGGAGCATGGTGAAAGTGCTGCCTGTCTCCACTCCAAGGACAAGCAGGTCTGTGGCAAAAAGTCCTGACATTCTCCAGTAGCTGTAATTTCCTGAAGAGAAATACTGAGGCCACACGAGCAAACTTCTCATCAAAACAAGAGTTTGTCAAGTAGGTGACCTGGGCGCCAATCAGTGCTCTGCAGCTATGCAAGTTAAACTACTGTGCCTTGGGCTCTCGGTTTATTAAATGAGGCTGTGAATTATCTGCGCCTCTGACATACTACAATAATTCATCCATTAAGGGAAACAATGCTTGGGAGCAGTGTAAAGTAATACTTAGAAACCGGAGACGAGTGCCTTATTCACCAGAATTCCCACTCAGAGAAAGTGGCTTAACAAAATGCTCCTGTCAAATTTGACTAGAAAGTGGGTGATAACATCAGCCTTACTTCTCATAAGTAAAAGGCAACTCTGCAAGACAAAATGTGTTTTTGCTCTCACCTTCCCTGCTTCTCCCTATTCCTGCCCAAGTCTGTTAAAGACCAAAAATCTTTTTCATGTAATATAATGAAATTAAAGCCTGTGGATCACGACACTACAATGAGTCCTCTATAAAGGCATAAAAGATTTTCTTTCGATGCTTGCTTGTCATTCAACATTGCAGAGAGACAACAGGGAGAGACTGTTGGAAAGAGACTCAATTGTTTTATTGGAGTCATTATGTTTGTATTTAATAATGATCATATATCAAGGAAATGATTATTTGATGAAATGTGCAGCTGTACAACTGCACGGCCTCTGTGGACTCCAAACAACCCATGACAATCAACCTCTTATCTTCGTCCTCTCACTTCACTGTTGAGCAACCCCAGAAGGCTCAGAAGATGACTCCCTTGCAGGAAGTGCCTTTAAGGCTCCAACTTATTAAGCGAGCTCATCTTTATCTTCAAGGGCAGAGTCCAAATGTGCCCGCTACTTCCCTCTTTCCCAAAAGGGAGAGAATGATGACAAATGGGTGTAATACTTTTGTAATTTTTGTAATTTCAAAGTTATCAGAAGAGGCTCCCACTTTCCAGCGAAGATTAAAGCAGGAGCAGAACAGAGGCTGGATTATTAAATACAACTCTGAACATGGAGGCTGTGACGGGATGAGTAACAGCAGGACATTTTAAGTTAATGGTCATTACTCAACGCTTCTCCAGACTCACGCTGTTAGAAGAGCAAGCCATTTCCATCACTGATTACACAGGGCATAGACCTCGATCTTGCAAAACTGCTTATGTGGACGCCTCCATGGAACTCAAGGATGATGGGATCGGTGCCAGGGTGTTACAACAGACAGAGAAAAAAGGAGGGCTTTTGTCTAGAAGTGACCAGCACAAGGGCTGTAACCATCACCACTGGGACAGAAACATGAAAAGTGGAGCTATGGTAGTACTTTATGATTCAGGCTGTCAACAGCCTCCAGGTAAGGTCTGTAGGTTGGAAAAACACATCAAGAACTGCAGACAACAGAGGTATGTTGTTCAGCATCCACCAGCCAGGAAAACAGGACACTCTTACTCCTACAGTGACCATGAGCCTTTCTGTGCAGCACTTGGCAAACTCTCTGAAAGCTGCTGCTGCTTAAAACCAGCAAAAAACCCCATTTCCTGAAGTTTTTAAAAGAAAAAAAGTTTTCATTTAGCCATCTTTCAGAGAAGATTGGATCAATAAATGCAGATTCAAGGTCAAACTCACCCAAGGATTTTAGATTACCCGAGTTTAATTTAACAACTCTGGCAGGCCATTGCTATGTATGTACCACATCTCTGCAGTGGTCGCTGCAAAGGAACAGTGTGCTTGCCACGTTCAGCTGAGCAAATTACTTAGAAAACATATTTACAGAGGCCTGATACGAAGTTGTCACATTTGCTAGAGCTGCATGCAGTCCAAATGACCCTCAGAAGAAAATATGCTAAGTGGCTTATTTTCTCTTTTGCAGAAGAAAGTAGGATTTTTTCACGGATGGGACTAGCAGGATCTCAAACTGCATATGCATTGAATTTAAAAAAGGAAGAACGGTTAAGGAAAAGAGTGGCGGTGGCAGCTAGTTCAAGCAGTACAGAAGCAAAAGGAACAGGAAACCTGAGCCACCCCTAGCCCACAGCCCCCCCAGCAACGGCCAGTTTTAGGAAGTCCTTAAAGCAGACTATGACCATATTCCTGTTAATGTGTTCAAGAACATGCAAGAAAGCTCTTGTGACTTCTTCTGACCTAGCTTATTCCTCTGCTCAGCAGCATTTTTGCTTACCCTAGCCATTCTGCTAGCAGAGCAATGGACAAAATCCTTGCCCCATGGGAGTCAACATGAGCACTGCCATTGAACAAGCAGGGTCAGAATTTCGCCCATGCACACAGAGGTCACTATACAGTCAATGTGACGCATTAAATACCGTCACAAACCAGCCCTGCTATGAAACTTGGACAGTTTGGATTTAGTCAGCCTTCAGGGCATGCTGGAAAGCTCACCTGCGGCCCTCTGCTTTTAAAGAGTATGTCACACACAGAGGTGGCTGAAAATGATTCGGGAAGGTTTAAGTTACTGTAGGATGTATCAATTCAACCTTGGAGAAACTATGAAGTCTGTAATTGATTCACAAACTTGTAAGAGACACTAAATGCATCACTGAACTGTGACATCCTGTTAGAGATCAGGAAAAGTCCAGGCAGAAGTGTTTCCCGTAACAAAAGCCTCAAGTTCAAGCATGTTTTTGTCAGAGTGCAAGCTGGACCCCCTTCTCTCCCTTCCGTAAACAGTGTTGCCAGCACAGACAGCAGCACCTTGCTTCTGGAGATTTCTTTCAAGAATTAATATCCATCCCTCCTTACAGGTACTTGTTGCTCTTTTTTATGAACCCAGAGTTCTGCATCAAGGTTTTAATGCCACAAAAATAAAGCATCACTAGAAACAGATTTGTTTAGAAGAGCAAATACCACACTTGTGTTTTCCAAGGGCCGTTATTTACATTTTAGTCTTTGAAATACAAATGATTTCATTACTGAAAACATCCAAGGTCTGCTAAACATCTGGACTCACAATGAAGCTGTGCCCATTAATATCATCCACACCCTTTCTCCATTGATTTTCAATTTTATAGTCAAACGTATTTCTGAAATAATTCTGTGAATACCTTCATAAACCTAACAGTTTTAATCTGAGCAGTTCTAACTGCTTTGCTCCAGATGCTACACCCACTAACAGCTTAAGAAGGGCAGGCGACGTGAGGCATCAAGCTCACTGTCCAAAAAAAACCAACCAGGAGCACGCCAATAAAAATGCTTCTTTGTAATGAAAAGGGAATTCCTGAAGCTGCTGAAGAATGGGAGGCCAAGCCCGTGAGCTTTTTTGGAGTAACCCCTCACCTGTGCAGGATCCCAGAGCCAAGCCAAGAGCCGATGGGTGTCCAAGGCCAGCTCCATCAGCCAGGAATACTCGCTGAACCAAGGACCATGCTGCACTGCATGCTCCAGATGGTGGAAAGATGGAGATCTGGTTCAGACCTATTTAGATAGCCAGACTCATTGATCTCCATACCTTCATGAATCTGGCTCTAAATGAACACTTAATGTCAGCCCGATGTGTGAAGAAAGCAGTAACTCAAGATCCTTATGTTCTTCTGAAGTACGGCTCTTTATTTTGTCTGGGCGCAGCTATGAACTGCGATGTAATCTGATTAGACGCCAGCAATATTCAATGAGGGGAAGGGATAATACACTTAGAGCAAATGGCTTGGAACACCAAGTGCAATTCCACTGCACGCTCAGTGGAACACGCACTGCTTATTTTGAAGTGGCAACTTCTACAGAAGCTGTGAAAAGCCTACAGGTATCTCTCCTCTATGTGTTCAGCTATTGGCCTTGCAAACACCTCTGGCCCCAAAAGTCAAAAGCTCCTTAACTCAGGTCTCCCAACCACCTGTGCTGATGATCCCAATCCCACAAGGATTTCAGCTACGACCAAATGGCTGCTGCCTCCAAAGCATGACCAGGACAAGCAGGTGCAAAAAGCAGAAGAAAAGATTTTTTTTTTTAATCCAAGTCAGCAGATCTAACTGAAACCCCAGAGCCAGCAGATCTGCAGAATAAGGCAGTGCTATTTTTACATTCCAACAGAGCACGCTTCCTTAGTGAATGGAGGGAAAGATCGTAAGAGTGACAGAGGGAGGTAAAAGTAATTCAAACCACCTTAACACATTATCAGATCAAGAAATTTTAGAGAAAGTCCATTATATTTCAGTTAGTTGCATAGGAGATATGACATCATCAACGCATCTCAAAAGATTCAACGCACACCTAAGCATTGAGCCCAGCTCCTTAGTCCCTGGGTGTGAGCGGAAGCTCTGCCCCTGCCCCAGGTACTCAGGGATGTGGTTCCCTCTCCCTGGGGAAGGGAACCAGCCAGATTCAGCATTAATGCTGAATTAATGATCATCATTAACGATCTCCAACTGCAACTGGCATATACGGTGGGGATGCTGGTGGTGATGCTTCATAAGGCAATACATCCTCTTTCTAGGACTTTCTCGAGGCAGCTGCTCTGTGTGCTCCAAGGGCCATTTAAAAATCATCTTAAATACATATTGAAATACATGTGCTCAAACTTCATCCCTCCTGATTTATTTAGTGTGCCTCCAAACTCATTTCAGCTTAGCTTGGTAGAAGCCTGGAGATTAAAAACACACTGACTTTGCAGACTTCTCTAAAACTCAGGAGACTCATGAGAAGGCACACAGAGAACCAGCACACCTCTCTAACTGAGTGGCAGATAATGAAGGGTCACAAGAATCCAGAGCACTAGCGTTTACAGTTAGCCAGATTACCCCAAAGCTCACTTTGCTCAGTGCTATATATAAACAGTTGTGCTGTTCATTGGGGCAACTCTCAAAGAGTTAACTAGCTTTGTCCTCACTGACAGCATTTTTTTTGTTTTTGGCAGCACCCCACTTATCTTCAACTTCAGCTTCCTCATCCTTACAACAATATAATGAATTTTCACAAAAGCAAAGGAGAATGTCACCGCATGGGTTTGACACCAGCTGGCTGCTTAAGCTCACAGTGTGAAGGAATTTGATACACAACACTGAACTAGGCTGAAAAACAAAAAGTACTTCACCTGTTACAGAAAGTGAAATGAGGACAGTCATCTCCGAGCGGTGAAGCCAGAGGTCTTTGTGCTTTTGGCCACAAACTCAATAAATACACTCTCTGAAAGACACAGCCAGCTCTGAACTCATACTGTGGAATTTAGAAAAGGTACAGGATTTCCTCTGTTACTCGTAAGCAGCAAGTGAAGCAAGCTCCTCAGAAGAACAAGGCTGCATGCAGATCAGGTGAGACAGCTTACAAGCACAGGACCGTGCTCCCCAGATCTTTGGCTGCTTTGAATGCACAGATTCACATGCTCTGCAGGCAAACTCCTGTTTATCCCACAAATCCATCTAAATAATCTACACTGTCAGGCTGCATTTGAAGCATGCCTGCTTAAACCATGAAGAGTACAGCAGGAGAAAAGCTTCAAGAGTTCTTTGATTCACAGAAAGAAAAAAGCACGTCTTGTAGGAAAGATCAAATGAGGCTGCCGAGGTGTACGGCATCACTAACATGGCATACAGCAAGACACTTGGCAGCGCTGACTGGCATCCAAACACCAAGGACATGCTTATCTCATTCGGCAAGGGCAGAGCAACTGGATTCCTTCTTCCAAAGAAGCTCTGTTGGACTGTAGCGAATATGTCTCTGACTGCTAGAGCAGCAGATACACATAGTTCTGCTGTACTTGCCCACTGTGATGCACAAACAAGCAATGCATAGGACATCTGCCCTGAGACAGGACAAGGGGCAATGGATGCAAGCTAGAGCACAGGAAGTTCCACCTCAACATGAGG
>JAVSBS010026621.1:0-22251 GCA_033124195.1 Coracias cyanogaster | reverse complement strand
CACCTCAGGCTGGAGGGGACCTTGGGAGGCCATGTGGTCTGCTCCCCGACTAAAAGCAGGACCAACTTCTTTAATGAAGTTCCTGGAGGTTCGTCCAGTCCAGCTTTGAGTCTCTAGGGGTGGAGAATCCTGGGCTCCTCTTCCAGTTGCTGACCAGTGCCACTGTGAAAACTCTTTTCCTTACCTAAAACCCAGAGTTCATTGTCCCAGCAGTTTAAACCCACTGTCTTCCAAGTGCCTCCTGTGATGCTGTGCTCCTCTGAACTGCTTCCTCAACATAACACAGTAAATACATGTGGAACTTGTTTATTGGTTTTATCCAAGAAGAAGCTTTGATGTTAAAGGAATTCAAACTTTCACCTTATGCACACAAAACAGCAGTGTCACAACCCAATCTGGGAGAAAAATGACATTTATGGTATTTTCAAAATGGCCCCAAACCAGTTAAAGTTCACCTATAAAAAGCAGCCAGCCCAAGTGTTAGCTTGTTCAAATGCACCCTGTACATTTACTCTCATTGCATTTCTTACAGTTTCTCAAAAAATGAACTCACAGTAGTTTGTGGTTAAGCTGATCTTAGTACAGAAACATTCACCTGGTCATTTGACATCTCTGGTAATGTAGGACATCCATCTAAACCTTACAGCCCCTCACACGCTCTGATGCTCCCTCGTTCTTCTAGCAGACCTCATCAACCTGTACCTGTAATACACAGCTGGCCGTGACCTATTGCTATTAATTTGTCTATTAAAGACAAAAAGAAGTGTCAAAGGTGGATGAAGGATTTCTGACCTAGTGCTTAAAGCACTGTAATGCACAGGACTCGCATATAAATTACAATTTTAGAGGAAAGTGCTCAGAAAGGGTCACCTCCTATTTAGAATTTATTAACTGCTCCCCTCAGAGACCACCTTGATTTAGTACCGTGTAACCCATATTCCCACATTTCACAGTGATATTGTTACACGAATGTTTTTTCTTCCTTCCATCCTGCTCAGCCATGTGAAGCAGGAACTATCAGCTCACCCAGCTCTTCTCCCAAAGATGGTCAACTTGACGGACAGGTCACTTAGAAACTACCTACACACAAATGTGCAGAGACACAGAGAGTCTGAGGAAACCCACATTTGTAACACTGCGCTGGGGAAGAAAAGCCTTGGATCACTCGATAGAAAGTCATCTTGCCACGTGGTCTCAAAACCAGTTTGTAAGACACAGGGCCAACAGAGATGATGAGATTTTATTTTGCTCACCGAAGTGAGAGCCCCCAGGTTTTGGAAGCTTTAAGTCTTGGGCTCTAGTCCCAAATCCCCAAGCACAAGCTCCACTCAAATCCATCTGCTGCTCACCAGCATGTTCAGCTCTGTCCTAGACAGAATGGCAGAGATTTTGTAAGACAGTGAAACATACAGTCTGCAGAATAAGGACACAGTCGCTCTGAAAAGGTGTGCAGGAAAAAAGGGAGGTACCGAATCGCCCGCCTTCCCCTGACGGGTAGTAACACTTTAAGGCACTGATCCACGAGCTGTGTTTTTTGAGGTGATGGTTTGTACCCTGCCACTGCAATACAACTGTGTTGAGGTCGTGGCAACCCAATGCCGTACAGAGCACAATGTCTTCTCACCATGTTCCCATCAATGAGCAAGCCCCACAGGAGCGTGCCTGTAGTTAATGTCTACACTGAGAAGTAATTTATGGTTTTGTTTAAGGAGAGTTTCTCAAAAAAGGACAAAGGTGCCTCCAATTGTTTTGCCCAGAGTGAAGTGCACCTGCAGACAGTTCTTGAGGAGCAACTAACAGACAAGAGTTTAATAACAAGATATCGCTCTCATTCTTTGACTTTTCCTGGGTGTTGCAGGGTCAAAACAGGCCATTTGCAAATATGAAGCTGCAGTTAAAAAGATAAAGACACACACACTTTTCATATCATTTATAGACCAGACACCACTTGTTCCTGAAAGCATCAATCTGTTTCTCTCCCTTGTACAAATATCCACCAACCAACTTAATGATGCTAAACAGCCTAACACTTGTACTGGTAACTGGTTTTGTTACGACGATGTGCTAAAGGGAAAATGAACCTTAATAATGTGATACAGCAACATTTAAAAATAGGTATTTTTAAAATTTTTAATGCGGTCAGCTTCTGCAGTTACACTCTGGTAAGCGTAACATCATCAGTCTTAATCGACTTCCAATGCAACAGCAGTTTCTGATTTATTTGCCCCCATCCCACGTCTTCTTCAGAGTCCATTTCTATTTCAAGCATCAGTACCCAACGCTCGCAACATCTGCAGGTTGCCAAGCCAGTTTATCCGTGGAAAAATGGATACAAACTACTTGCCAATGGAAGAAAATACAGCCTGCACGGAAAACCATGGCTAGCTTGTACTTCTTCCATCTATCCATACACATGGCAATGCCAACTGCTAATTAAAGCAGACAGGTTCAAATGGTGTAAAAGCCATAATCACAGTATGACATGTGTAAGTCTCTAAAGATATATATTAAAAAAAGAAGCTAAAAAGCCCTGCAACCAAAACCCTGTAAAAGGACAAGCACTCCCAGCTTTTTGTGCTGCGTTAAGGAGAACAGAGAGCTGCTGGTAAAGGCTGCCCTGTGCAGAAAGCACAAAATATGCAGTAAGAAGCACAGAAAACACAGCCCAGGAGACCTGTCGTTACGTGGTACTAAAGCCATGCTCTCCTCAGGCTCCTGAGGAGCCCTTCATCTGCCGAGTATCTGCTCATGACGTAAGCTGACAGTAACTGCAATGCAGCACTCGCCCGGGTGCCGATGATCTCTGAATTCGTGTTTGGAGGCAGCAGCACTGTCACTCATCCTGAGCGAACTCAAGGGCATGCCTTCCACAAAAATAATTGCCACGTTTAATCTGTCCAGCTGCAATCCATTTCAGATACAACCACTTGCAATAGGCTTTAGCCTAGATTTTCATAACAGTTTGTTCAAAGTAGGTAAAATAAATCATTCAATTAAAAAGACAGCCCCCAAAGAACTGTTTTTTGGTACGAGAGTAAGGACAGTATAACTGGGTCTTGATGTAAGCAGTGTTGTTCTGGTTAAGAAAAAAAATTGCCCAAAGAAAGTAGTCTCGTTAACCTGCCATTCCCAACGGGATGACAAGGCCGTGAGCAGCACGGCTTGTGGGTCAGACTGCAATCAAACAAGAAGAAGGTGCCTCACTGGGCAACCCAGGACACACCAGCAATACATGCCTTGCACGATTTTCATATCTGGGAGATGTGGCAAAACTCTACAGCAGCAGAGCTGGGAAGCACTAAAAAATCCTGTGGAAACTGATGAATTGTAAATGTTAATAAAAACAGAATCACGCTCAAGGAGCTCAAAGCAACAAAGCTTTACACCAAGTTTGCTAAAATGTAGCTGATCCAGGGGCAAATGTAGACATGAAATAATTAAAGAATGTATTGAGCTCCAAAGAGAGACATGAAGAGTTATGTGCTATGAAAATAAAATTAAACCTAACAGCATTGTAAAGTACTTAAGAAGGTGATTGAAGACAAAATTGGTACAAATTGGCATCAGCAATTACCCATCCAATGACTCCCCCTCTGCTAGAGGCAGCTCGTGCAAGCCAAGCCAGCAGCCGCAATGGGCAAGACGAGGGAGAGGATCCCCAGAGACATCTTTTCTACCAAGAACTAAAGCAGGAAGACTCCACTTTAAACCTAAAGCGCATACAGAAGGTGGTACCATACACCTTCCTTTGAAGCTTGACTGCCTTTTGCAAAAGGAAGGAAAAATATCGAAAGAAATGAGCTTGCACAAAAGGTGAGGAGATCTTTTTAGCAGAAGCTATTTTCCAAGAGGGCATCACCTTCCTTCAGCCGGGCCCTCGCATGGAGCAGCCTCCAGGCAGTCACACAGGTAGGGTGCTCCTCATCTGAATGTAGCTCCTGGCTACTAAAAATGCACCTTTGCTTTAAGGCTTTGTTAACAGAGTCGCACTGGACACACTTCAAACACCTTTGATGATGCCAGGCGTTGCCAGGCAACAGTGTGAAACACGGACCTATCTCTAACCTGGAGAAGTCAAACTGAGAACCACAACCGCTTAGGGCAGGATGAGCACTTGTCTTAGTCATCTCGCTGCCAAGGCACACTCCAAGCAAAAACGTTCTGACGACCAGGCAGAGACCAAATGTAAAAGCCATGAGAGATTTGCTCACAAAAATATCCCCCATCTATTTATCCTTCCATCTGCTAGTGAGGTCAAAGGTCAATCCGAAATCTAGACAAGCCACCAGCCCCCATGGGTGAGGCACTCTACTTCCTGCAGCCAGCACCACACAAGCGTTTGATGGGCTCAGGACCTCTCAGGAGCTTCCTTTGGCTCTCCAGTCAAACCAACGAGGTGTATTTGGAGCAAGGCTGACCAGGACAGCCTTAGGCACAGTGCAAGCCCAGGCACAAATGTGGGTCTCTGGATCTGCAGCTGTTATCTACCCTACTCCTTTAGAAGTTTTGGTCCCTTCTGTCCCTATGTGAGTGGCATCAACGTCTCCCAACAGCAGTTCTAGAGCCCTGGAAAAGGCCACTAGCACATCCAATGATCCCTCTGAAAAATAAGAAACACCAGAGATGAGAACAGCCACCAGGAAGATGAGCATAAAGACAGAAATTAACACAGAGACTCTCCCCACACCTCATCAGATGCCAGACCAAGGTCCATCCTCCCCCAGATCACAAAATAGCTGGCTCTGGCCTAGAACTCTCCTCTACAGAAAGTGTTTCTCAGCTTTACATCCTTGTTGGCCAACAAGGTACGAGAACTTGGCAGCCAGTTTTCACACACTCTTCCGGCACTGTGCTCTCTCTGACCCCTTCCAAAAGTAAGGAAACGGTCAAGCTCAAAACACGTCAGTGGTCTATCAATTTACTACAGCCAACACTTCTGAAAGGAAAAACTTCTGAGGCTTAAATCACACATAGCCTTTAACGCAGCCTCTCAAACAGGCTAATTCATTGATGGCAGGATATGCTTCCTGCCATAAAACATCCATACGCAGAAAATACTACAAACTTCCTTCAAAATCTATATTTAAACTGGAGTGATAGTGCACTGCTGATATCACTGCTGATGTTCACTGCTCATCACTGACTTTTTAAGCGAGCTTGAGGTTTAGCTGCTTTAGCAGGGCTTTCTGTTCTTTTATCTGCAAGTTCTCCTCCATCACCATCCGAATGCTCCTTCAGGAGAGCCGCCAAGACAGACACCACCTGCCCTGGTGACTCATGGCAGTGAACTGGATGCGATCTAAGGAGCATGAACCATCGAGAAGAGCTATTTAAACCAAGTCCAGCATTTTGATAAGAAAAGTCAATCTGGAAGGCTCTTTCACACGAGCCGAGAGAACACGAGAGTATCTGCCAGGCAAAGAGCCAAGTCCTCTCTCTACAAAACCTTCCTGACAATTGCTTTGGTGACCACAGGGCCAGGAATGATAGTCCTGTCCAAGTGACACAGTTCCCCCACTCACCCGCATGGACAAATAAACTCCAGGAAGCAACAGTCTGTTCTCTCCTCAGCCAACACAGTAGAACTAGAAATGTCTACAGCTTCTTTAGGCAAACCAGGAAAGCCCTGTTTCCTGTAAGATGCTCTTGTCCCGGTGAACAATAAAACACTATTAAATCGAGAATACTAAACCCAACTGGCTGTAGGAATACTGACCCGAGGTCCAGTTTTACTCCTGGAATTCCCTGTGATGAACAAGAATGAAACTCTCAAACATCTGTGATTCAAATTCCAGGATAATTTGATTCTCCACAGAGCACCAATGCCATACTGGTGGTGTTTTGGGGAAATTTGTGCCAAGTCAATGCAACATTTTTCAGCGTGGCCTCTCTCATAAATGAACACATTGAGGTCCACAGTGTGAGTGTGAAAGATACACGTCCACAGATCTCCAAAGAGCATCTTCTCCGTTTCCCCTAGTAACTTCATACATCGCTCTCGGGGGGGGGGCCAAGGCAACACTATTACCATCTCTGTGACTATGACCTTTAAATGTTTAACTAGCAATCTATTCTTTGCAGTCAAGGAAAAGCTGCAGGTGATTAGCTTCACTATGAGTCACTATGCCCCACTATTCCCCTGTAGCGCAATAATTCAATTAGACACTTTAACAGCCTTCAATTTTGTTGGGGATCTGCTTACTCGAGCCACAGTCCCATAGCTACAATTTTGTTTTGCCTCACAAGCTAAGCAGGGTCAGTCCAGGTCAGTGTTGGATTGAAGGAGAGGTCTTGTTGAAAATCCCAGATGCTTCAAGAAATGGGGCTGATGTTTCCGGAGGAGGCACTGTGAAAAAGAGCTCTGGGAGAAGGTCTGGAGCTCGTGCCTGGATATGAGCTGCAAACTTTCAGTGAGCTACAACTGAGATCCTGACCTCTACTACTTGTTGGATCTCAGGATTCACATATTTCACTTGCTCAGGCTATCCGCTATCCTCCAGCTACATCAGACACACTATTCTTCATTTTCTGTTGTAGCTGCTGTGAAGATACTCTTAAGGGGCTGTTTCACATCTCAGAAATGGCTTCCATGTGGTGGTGTGTGAACACCTTCAACTTCTGCCTGCTCCATTCCTCAGCTGGTGTTATGGTTATCAGGAATTGCTGGAGCAGATGAATAGATTTTCATGTGTAATATGTAATGTACAACTTCATTACCAACCACACCTGGATTTTAGAAGTTACACAGGAAAGTATCTGTGAACTTGAACTCTGTTCTTGACAGCCAAGGCTCTTCCCCCTCCTCCAGAGTAGTTTCTTTTTCCCCAACAGCTCGATAAGCAGTTCTGAAAAGGAAAAACACATTTCTGTCCTCCCCATAGCTGAGTCAGCAACAGCAAACTCCCAAAGCGTGCCTGCACCCTGCTGACCCCTGGGCCTCTAAAGCTGTTTCACTTTTCCTCAGCACTTCAGTTCTCCAAGCCCAGGCACAACGTACTCGAGTTGCACTCGTGCTCGCAGGCCCAGCCCCTGATTTCTGCTCACGGTTCAGAGGGTTACCAAAATACAAACATAAATTAGCAGGAAGGGTGAGTGTTCTTTCCATCAACCCATGGCCAAATACATGTACCGAGAATCAAACTACACACGGTATCTCCTGTTCTAAGCCCGCATCATCAGGCACAAAAGTTAAGTTTAAAAATTTACTTTTGTAAATTTTAGCTTAAAAATTACCTTTGGTCACCCTTTATTGACCATTTCATAAAGCTTAGGAATCTGCTTTGGGCTGCGAGCTAACAGGTAAGTGCTTTACCTCAGACAACACCTGCTCATGGGTCTTGATCCAGAGATCCTGGGTTCAAACTCCACGCTGTGGTCCGTTCACAAACACATTACAAGCTTTCACAGAGAGCAATGAAACATTTTTGTTCTGCATCAGGTAATTCGATCAAAGCCTTTCATTAAATATTCCTCCACTTTTTAAACCAGGTGTTCTGCACTATGGAAAAGGGTTGCTTTTATCTCATACCCACCCTGGCTGTATTTACAAGGCTAGTTTAGGATGATATGTTTTTTTAAATCCAGGATTAGACTCACCAAGAGTCTTATCAACACACCAGTCAGGGGCTTGCAAGGAAAATACTTATACCATAAGCTCCAGCATATATGCACTTATCTTCATTAATATAAACACATCACCCCAGTAAACCCTCATTTTCATTAGGCATTGCACCTCGATCACTGAAGTGTCTCAGCAGAGTTACTGCTTAACGGGTCTAATGCCATGGTGACACAGGGAAGCTCTCATGAGAGTTTTGCAGCACTTTGTTGCAAAAGGGCTCCAGGACCAGTTACAGTGGGAAGACTCATGTCAAAGACACCTGTACCTATATGAATGGAGATGTTTAGTTCTACAGGGGCGAAAACCTAAAACTGTGGCCTTGGAATAGAAACTGAATCAAAAGACAAAAGAAATTCATCTTACGCAGCAAGAAGATAAGCTGGCAAAAAATAAAAGCAGTTAAAGTCATGTATCAACCTCCTGACTAGAAAGCAAGAAAGATGCAATCTATCTGGCTTCCACTTAAGTCCAAAATCTCATATTTCTTTCTAAGAAAGCCTTAAACCAAGACTCTTATCTGCCATTATAATCTTGTACTTTGGTTCGTACAATAACAGGAAAGGCGCAGCATGTAGGCACCATGGTCTTTCTGTTTCCAGCTCTTCTAAAATCACTTTGAATGCTTCAACCTCTCAGCACTCCTACAAGAAAAACCTGGTGAGTCACCACAAGCAACTGAAACGCCCAAATACCTGTGACCTATGTAGAGCTGAGAAGCTCTTCTACCTACAAGATTTCATCTCCCCAACAGACACCAGCCAATTTTGAGTTGGCATTAATGCCTTCAGAACTTGAAATGGTAACCTCTGGAGCTTTCTGTTGAAACGAGGAATGCCACAGGAATCAGAAGTGGAGGTTTAGGGGGTGGGGGGAAAGTCAGAATAAAGCATGTGTTTTCACAGCTGGGCTAGGAGAGGCCATAAACCTTTCCTTGCTAAAAGCAATGCAATCTCCACCCCACATCCCACGAGCATAGGAGCAGATAGGTCCCTGGCACGGAGGGCACTTTGGGCTCAGGACACTGCAACTAGAGCAGCTCCTGCCTCTGGTGGGTAAGACATAAAAAATGCTGTCAGCCTGAGAAAAGACATGGCTTGTGCTCTTGTACGCTCAGCACATCGGAGATGGTCCTTTCCTTCAAGGAATGCAAGTGACTGACAGTTGGTCAATTAGTTCTCTATTAACATGCAGCTGGGGACCTGGTAACAAGAACTTTTTTTTTTTTCCTTCTTCCTGATTTGATAGAGGAGACATCGAAACATGTTTTAATCTGCAACATAGACTGATAAAACCAGCTGCCCAACAGACAGTCTCTTTCACGAGGGCTTAATTCTCTTCGGAGAGCTTGAGAGGAGCTTTACTGCCTGCCAGATAGTCATGTTTACAGCAGATCCTCAGAGCTGCTCAGCCTCCTGGATGAATTTAGAAATCAGACCAGAGGGTAGATTTGCAGAGCAGTAATTAGCACAGGAGATGATGGAGATGGAATGGAGAAGAATAATTTAGTCTGTGTCAATATAAGGTCAAGGTCTGCAGGGCTCTTTTGAACTTCTGGGCAGCTCATGGGGAGGAAGGCAGGGAAGGATGAAACTAGACAGGTCCGCACTCTGAAAACCCAACTACTCCTCACAGACCAGCTTGAGCTGCCTTAATCAGCTTTGCAACTCTTCTTCCTTCCCATTTCAAGGCTTCTTTTATTTTGTTTTCAAAAAAAGGCAGGTAGTGGGCACCCTAGACAGGCAGCTCCGCCGTGTTTCCACAGTGACTGTAACAGTACACGGCCTGTTGGCAGGCAGAGTATTTCCCCACTACTGCCTTTCTGCTAATGAGCCAGCAAGTGCCTTAACTTAACACACCCCCGGCACGATCAGGCTTGCTACTGTGCAACTGCACCCCAGAGCAGAGCAGATGGGAGAGCTCCTGTTGGACCAGCTGGGTTCAATCGTCTAACACCACTTCCAGCAGAAGCCAACGTGGGTAACTCCAGCCACCATTTGCGCAGAGCTCAGCATTACTGTTTCCATCTCAGATGGACTGTGTCAGCATTGAAACAAAATAGATAAACTGATGGACAAAGACAAAAATATGAAATATAGATATAGATATAGGCAGGCTTGCTTAAAAACAAAACTTGGGTCAGAGGAAAGCCAGGAACCATCAGGCAATGCAAGTCCTTCTGGGTTCTCCTGATCCAAAACAAAGCCACGGCAGCAAAATTCAATCATTCCCTCTCATGTGGGGACAGGGTTAGGTGGTGGATGTGGTAGTGTTGGGATAATGGTTGGCCTTGATGATCTTGAGGGTCTTTTCCAGCCAGAGTGATACTGTGATGTGCAAAGAGACTAGAGAATTTGTCAAACAAGCTTCTGCAGGGCTGGTTTGTTTGTGCTCCTTTCCATTGCCAGGAACTAAGCTTCTTAATTTTTTTAAGGCAGTAAGAATCTACTACTTGCATTCCACCTAAAACAAAAAGCAGTACCAATAGCGTCAATACTGACGCATACTTCTCCAATTACTCCTACTATATTCCTACTCCTGGAATTAAATTCGTGAATACAAGTCCCAGAGTACACACAACCACTGCACACTCAAGAGCACAGAAAATAGCAAAAACATTAATTTACCTTACGTAAATAGACAGTCCAAGTACTCACATTCCTTAGACCCTAATACGTAAAACAACACATGCAGACTCCCAGAAGAGCTAAATACAGAGTCACAGGCAGATCAGCTAAGAGTTGGATGGGTCTTCTTGCTGTATTTATTGACTTCCTGAAAATGGCAAACAGACATTAATTCAGGAAGTAAAGAGCGGTTCAAGAAGACAAATAACAACACAAGTAAAAGGAGGAGTCCAGAACCAGCCCTTTCCAATCTCCAACCTGCCCCTGCCTTCTCTCCCAGCTCTATCTGCACCTGGTTGAGACAAGCTACTGCAAATCTGACCCAGGAGACAGTCAGCATACTGCTCCCGTTTAATGGAGGCACAGCAATTCCTGAAAAAAAAAGCAGGGCTAATAAATCCCAGTGGCCAGAATAAGTACATGAACTAAGTACAAGACAGATGTAAGAAGATTTATTAGGTCTCACGCTGTAAGAGCGCCATGAATCATAATGATCCCTATTTGTTGTGCACATGTGCCTCTAAGACAGCGATAAGTTCACTTGGTACAGACACGGATCATGGAGGGTTTCACCTGAAGTGTTTTACTTCTAGCCCTTCCCAATTTACTTATGTTAATCCAAAAATTGCAGTTTTGGTGGGAAAAGATGGAGAAGCCCTGCACTGTCTCCAAGCTGGTGAGCATGCAGGGCTGACAAGCAATTCACCAGGCTGGGACTGCCCCACCAGGTCTAGTAAATTCAGGATATAGATTAGACACATGAGTGTCAGTGATCACAGGAACACCAGCAGCAGGTAATCATCTCCAAGAACACATTTTTATTGGAATAAAATCAAGGTAAGCATCACAGGAATTGATGCTGGTGTTGCCTTTAGAGCTGAGCTGCAAATGCTGCGGGACGAGGGAGGATGGGCTCTTCCAGTGAGCCCTGTTTGCAGGTGTGTCAAAAGGGCCAGCAAAGGACCTCAGAGGTGATCCCATGAAGGGCAGGACTGTCACTACTAGTGGTAAATGGCCAAAGGAAACTACAAGGAGCAACTGGAGAAAGTGTCACTACCAGTGTGTATGAAGTACAGCTAAGGACCCTGCAGCCACACTTCATCTCCTAAATCAATAATTTCCAAATAAATGGATGTGTGTGAAACAAAAGAAAAGATAGTAAGCAGTAACTGTCCTTCCCATCCCATTCCCTTCCTTGTATCTGCTGGTCCTGCATCCCAATTGTGGGAACTGATCTGGGATCAGTGGGGAAACAAAGAGACAGAAATACTAGTTCTGAAGTCTACGTATTTTTTCCATGACGAAAAGGGTCCCTCCAGGGCTGTTTCAGACACAAACTACAGGAGGTGAGGAACATCCTGGCTAACGCCCAGGGATCCGTTCACTTTCAGTGCACGTTCCTCCGTACATTTGCCTACGGTATCTCTTATTTCACAACAGGTCCTCCTGTTCATGCAAACCTCATTCAGCCTTCGTTTGCCAAGGACAAGCAAAACCGAACAGAGCACCACAGTGCTCCCAACCATCCCCGGCCTTTATTCCTCTTGTTGGAGAAGAGACTCATGTGAGCGGTCGGGGAAAACAGTCACCTCCTCTGGCATGCAGTGCAGGCTGCACGTCTTGGAGGGACCATTTCAGCTGGAAGCCTCCAGATGCAGAACAGGGAGACAGGCCTGACAGCAAGAGGCTGGAAGAAGGTGAGGGGGTTTCGCAACAGCCCTGAGTGGCCTGGGAGCACCAGCGAGTGGCTTGGCTGTGCATTCAGGATTATTGATTATCCTCGCCTAATCCCATGATTGAATGCCCAGAGGAAAAGATGAAAAAAAAAGCTCCACATTATATACAGATAGATAGCTATGTAAAATCATTAACGGAGATTTGTATCTCTGAGCTAGTTCTCTGCTCTCTGGGGAAGTCAGACAGCTGTGGAGTAAGGGACTGAAAACTACAATAAAATGATGAAATAAGCTTCAATAAATCATTAAGCTGAAGCTCATAATGTTTATCTGCAATGTCATGCCCCCACAATCTACAAAAGCAGATGTGTAACTTTTTGTTTTCTCTTTTATCAACTATGAAACTGTCATGTAGCTACTACAGAAGATTGAAACTTCTTTTTAAAAGCATTGAGCATCAGGGATTGCAGTTCTTTGTCACGGAAAGGCTACTTGCATGCCAATTCATATCATGAAAGAGGAACTGGAGATAACATATACTGAAATAAACCTTTGAAGGAGAGGCTGTTCACATTCTGCTGATGTTCTGGCAGCTAGATGTGCCCAAAACCCCATTAACAAGGAAGCTCTGTGGGATCATTTTTACCAGGTCTGCTCTATATTCCATCATTTATTCTTCTTCCCATACACCCCATCCCTACACTTCCAAGTGTATTATATATACAATGAGGCACAGACAGCACCAGAGCTGCTGTGAGGCCCCCCCCACAATGCAGACCAAGTCCTCCGTGGTTGTGGCACCTCTGTCCAGGGGAGGGGAAGTCAGGCAGAAAGGCTGGAAGAAGGCAGACCTATTCAAGAGCAGAAGGAGGTTTCAGAGCGAGCAGTTGTTTTCCTACAAGAGGCACTGCTCCTCCCTCAGTCAGCTTCGCTCTCCTTCCAGAGCCCACAAATTGCTGGGGAGATGGGAAGCGCCAGGGCTGGGGCTCTGCTTCACAGGAGCAAGGATGGAGAAGGGAAAGGATGGCCCTGGAGTCACCACAGCGATAAGCTGACAGAGGCAGATAGCTGTGTCCCCAGTGTCATCCCTGAGAGGCTGGGGCAGGTGGTGTCAAAAGGGGCAGCTGCAGCCCCAGGAGATGTGTTGCCATTGCCCTAAGACTCACCAGTGACCAAGAAGGGAGACAGGCAGCATTGCATCATGAGCAACATGTTTGCACAACCTGTCTGGTGAAAGCTCAGAGCTCTTCCTGCTCCAGGTAGCACCGCAGACATTGTCCTGCCTTGAGCTGCAACACACCACGGACACAGATCCTTCACCTTTCCTCTAGAGCTCTACTAAAGCCACCGGCACAAGGGGAGGAGGAATCAGCCTTGCAGGTATTTCAGGGATCCAAGTATTCTTTTAAAACCTTGTTTCTTTTTTTTAGAAGAAGAATAGAGCAGTAAAGCTCTCTGCTCCCTCAGGCTTGACATCCAAAAATTAGCATTTGTTTGTTTTACAGAACAGGACTTGCTCTATGCAATTTAGACCCAATCTGTTAATCTACAAACAAAAGCAAATAAACGCTGAAATTATGACTAAGGGGGATTTTAAGAGGCCTACATCTTACTGTGTTTTTCTTGAGGTATTGCAAAGAGAGTCCTACATTTATTCTACTGTATTTCCTGCTGGCACAAATGCAGAATTCAAAGCTGCTGTGCTGCTTTGTCTGCTGCTGCTGATGGAAAGTGTAACTACGTGTTCAATCCAGCCTGGGAGGGCTGCTCTTCAAAAGCTAATTTGAAGCATGATTTCCAAAATCCTGACTGTACAAATGCGTGAGCAAATCTCTCTACTGTTCTGTGCAAGCCTGAAGTCCTTGAAGTCCGCCAAATGAACAAACTGTAGCCCATGTGACTAAGTTCAAAAAGTTCAACCCCATCTTATGTAAGAGGCAGAATTGGTGTGTTTGCCTTTAAAAAAACCCACTGAGATAAATACTGGGGTCAGCAAACATGCTGTGCAATATTTAACAAGAAAAAGCTGGGACCTTAACAGGACTTGCAGCCTAAAACAGCTCCTGAAGGCAACAAAGATGACATGATCATTCTGACAACTGTGACAAATTAGGTTTCATTTGCCTGAGAGCCAGCCATGTTCATTTAACTGCAATTACTGGCACACCATGATCCCCACGCCGGAGAACGCACCCAGCCATCCAGCCAGGCAGTGAAACAAGCCTCTCGTGAAGATCAACCTGTTCAAACAGTTCTGTATCAACACCAAGTCTTCAAAAACAACCGTTTGTTAACACATGCCAATAGCTTCCTCAGGTGTTCAAGGTCCCTCAGCTCCCTTTCAAGGAATGGAACAATCAAATCTGGTGAAGATGCTTTAAACTCCGTACCACTTCCCTGCATGCCTGGCTGCAGAGTGCAGCGCTCACAGAAGAACATGCTGTTTAGACACATCTGTCTGGTGTAATCCAGGAGGTCTGAAAATTGTTCCATCCAGCCCGATATATTATTTTGAAAGACTAAAACTCTTTTTTTGTAACTTGTCTTTATGCCTGAGAACATATCTGGACTTTGTGATCTTTAGAGCAAAATCTGGCACATGTACCTACAATTTCCTAAAAACCCTCTCCTTATCCCCTTGTACTTCAGGCCCCACCAAAGAAGAAAGCTTCTGTCAATTATACATGCACCATTTCAACATATTTGAAATATGTTGGTGAGCTAATTGAAAGGGAAAAAAAAAACCCCTCTGAGATGTGGCCACCAGCTTCCTTGAAAATGCCTAGATAACACACCCACAGCGTGTCTAAGCCATTTAGTCACACCACGGAACATCACTTATTTCTCTTCAAAGGCAAACTTCATTTATTCCCAAGCAGGACTTCACAAACCTATGCGTTCTATAGGCAGGAATGCAGGAGCCCTTGTCCATCCGTCCGTCTGTCCATTTGCTGTTGAGGCCCCAGCTGCCGTCAGTAGCAGGTGTTTTCTGGTTTTCTTCTCAAGAGAAAGTCCCAGGCGCTATCTCCGGTGGAATGCAAAACCAGAGCACGGCACGCAGGGCCTGCCACGGAGCCGCATTCCTCTCTGAGCAAGCAGACCAGACGCCCTGCGACGCAGCCCCGCTAACTCAGATGCTTTCCTGGGGAGTAAGCTGCGTTTGGATACATGCACTCAAAAAATTCAGCCAAATCATCACTTGGAAGGCAGTTCTCCCCACTTTTGTTTTTGCAAGGAAAGTTAGTTTAACCGCAGCTGCTCAGCACAGTCCATTTGCGCAGCGCAACATTCACTTTCAGGACACCAGCAGCTGAGGTTGAAGATTCTGCCCTGGCAGTAGTGAACTTCCATCCAACGTTTCTATGCAGGGAAAATCTTCAGAAGTTATTTTCAATAAGCTTTTTTTCTTTTCAAATCCTACAGCAAGCCAAAATAGCTCAAATTTCTGAGAATAAGATATGCAGGGAAAAAAAATTAAAATAGTGGGATCAAGAAAAACAAGTGAAGAAAAGGCAAAACATGGAAATGGATTTTTGATAAAAAACTGCAAAATAACCCATGACCAAAGCAAACAGCCATGCAACATGCCACCAGCATCTTCTGAGGAATCCTTAGCAGCGAGGCATCACACAACTGAATGCAAATTTCAAAATGAAATCAAGTTTCTTTCTGATCTTCAGAGACTTATAAATGCGTTAACCTTTACTCACTCAGTGTAGCCCTGCATATCTACAGTGAATTAAGCTAAACGTGGGCTTAAATAACTGTAGGATTCCACCTTAAATAATTTCTACATGGAGGAGTTCTCATCCTGCTGCACAGCAGCTTTCTCATGGTGGAGACTGACAACAGCACCTAGCACACTTTGAACAGGAACATGATACAAGCAATAAAACAGCCACCCAAAGTCTAGAGTCATGTTGGCCATGTTTACAATGTAAAAAGTTATGTTTGTCCTGATAAACCCAGCTTTTGAAAAGGTTATTCCTCCCACCCCCCTGCAAACAGAAAAGGTTAACTTCATCAGCTGCTGCACACACGTCAAGCTATCATGCAAGGAAGGAGCTGCACAGAGCGCAGCCCTGCATTCTGCCGCAGCAAAGAACCTTTCAGAGCATCCCGGAAGATCGCCCAGAAAACCATCCTAAAGTTATACGAACCTGCCTCAAACTCCTCTGCCACAGCCTGCTTGCTTAGTAGACTTAACTTGAAAGCAAGCCTCTGAGGCACGGGCTTATGAACAAGTCCTCAGACCAGAAAATTCAGAGGTAAAACCCAGCTTGCCTTTGCATTTAGTGCAGTCATTAAAAGCAAAGCGACAGCAGAGTTCCTCCCGCTGCCTGCCTTCAGACTAACCCCACCGGTGCAGCCAAATCACACAAATTTACTTGCTCAGTCACGAGTGACCGCTGCACTGCTGAGAGCTGACTCCGGCTACTCTTCACCCTTTTCCCTCATGTTACCTTTATTTATTTTTATTTTTTTTTTAAGATTGTGCAGGATGCCCAGAGGGACACGAGCATTGTAACGCTAAAGCTAAACTGCTGCTGACGAGGGGCATCAGCAAAGTCCAGGACAACCATTTCACACGCGGGTAGGAAAGATGCTCAAAATTAAGAGGTCATTTCAGCAAAGCTCAGAGATGCGGGAGCCAGAGCTCCCCTGACAGTTGCCTGGCAACGCTCCATTATCTTATATTCATTTATATTATTTTTAATAGAGTTACACTTAACTTCAGGTCTCACCCAGGGTTGTCCCCAAAGTGAGTTCAGTATCTTCTGTTGTTGGGGCTGTGTTTGTTTGCTTTCTACAAGTCCTGTGGAAATAACTGAGTTCAGCCCAAAAGAGTAAAGAATTCAAGAGCTTTCTGTGAGTAGCTTTTGGAGCGGGCTCTCTTCTCCTTCAGCCTCAGTTTTGCATCACAACGTGCATTTTGGCAGACTGCTTCTCAGCAAGTACCTCTCATGTCAGCATTCAGCACATTTCATGAAGAGATGGGCTGCACAGCCTCTATTACCTAAAAATACCAGTTAATGGGAAGCTGCTGTAATATTAAAAGCATTTTTACACTTGAAAAGCATTCAAGTTTATTCCCTTGTCAATAAAAGGAAGGCAAACATACAATTCAAGAGGACCTTGACTTGCCACTAGGTTTTCCAAATTAAAGAAAAAAATGTTCAATTATTTATTTCGGGGAAAAAAACCTCCCCCCGTCCCACTTCCCCACTTAAAGAAAAAGAAAACATAATCAGTGTCCACGCAAAAAACAGCCTAAAGCCCTTTGGGCATGTTTTGAAGAAGCTATTTAGAGTAAGGAACATGGGCATTCTCTATCCTTGTATTTATAATGAGGCTCCCCCATCCCCAGGAGCTGAAGCAGAATGAAAATGGGTCACATATCTAATTAGCGCTATTGAAGCATGAAGCCCAAACATCCCTGAAATGTAATAGATTTTTTTTTAATAACTCCAGCTTCATTAGAATATCCCACAGTCACCTATGTGAAATGCCAGGAGCTTAAAAAAAAGGGTACCATAAACCAGGCATGTATCTGGCATCATGCTGCTTTACTACTGGGGAAAGGGAGAGAGCGCTTTGACAAAAATCTAATCTATTAGTTAAAAAATGAAGCGATTAGCAAATCAGCCCAGCACAGCCTGTTCCTTAATCACTTTTCGTTATTAAAAAAAATCCACACGAAAACCAGCACAACCCTCTTGACTACAAAAACAATATACGGCTCCACAGGCGTGGATGTGGATGAAGCATTTTCAAGAAGGGCAGTTTCTACACCAGACAGCCAGAGACTGGTGGGTTCCTCCTCCTTCTCCCATCAGAGATGCCCACACACTGTCCCACACTTCTCCCCTTTCCCACGTTTATTAGCAGCCCAGTAAGAGCTCGGCAGCAAGCCCCTCACCCAGCTCCGCTCTTGGCTCCTTCCACAGCTCCCTCCCACACGCAAGTATCACCCCATCCAAGTGTCGGACCCCACCAGGAACAGGGCTGTCATAGCCAGACGTGTTTGAATTACAGGTGTGTGTGCTGGCAGAGAGCACCAACGAGCTGCTGCTCCTGCTTGGCAGAGAGAAGGCACAGGGAGACTGCGCGGGTGGGTGGAGGGGAAGAGAGGTAGCAGACAACTTCTCCTCGGATGTGTTTGCAGTACACAGGGCTCCAAAGAGGGTGTATGAGCACCTACACATCAGGCAGCCACACTTTGCTTTCCCCTCTGCTTCCAGAGCCTGCTGCTTGCTCTCACCTCCCAGGGCTCGCTCTCCCCCCAGGCAGGCTCAGCCACCCGCACCCAGCACCCAAAACTTCATTTGCTTTGGGCGAGATGAATGCCAGTGAAGCTACGGGGAAGCAGCCCAGCTCAGTCCGCCCACCCAAAAAGACACCCAGTGAAGGCTTCCAGTGCAAGTCCACTCTCACTGTGAGCTGAGATCCGCGCTTCATTTCCATCAGAGTCAACGAGCCAGAAGCGCCAGTCACCCGTGAGGGCCTGGAAGTCACTACAGCCTTCTGGAAAAAAAATACTATGAAAAAAATGGGAGTGGGGAATTAATTGAGCCTGCAGCTGTCTGCTCTACATATCAAACATCACGAAGTTCATGTTGCTGCACTGGTTTTGGTTGGGTTTTTTTTGTACAAGAGATGAGCAGGCAAAAGCGGCGCAAAAACCAGAACAAAGTGTTTACTCTGCCCATCCATGACCAGGCTTTTACCCCACAGATGCTTGTGTCTGCTGGGGGACTTGGCCCGTGAGCACTGATGCATCTCCTGCACGGATTTTGCAGTTTGGTTTATCAGTGAGAAGTTTTGGGTTTGTTTTGTTTTTTTTTTTCCCCTTTTTGTCTCAGGTTCTCTTGTCACAGTGAAGAATGAGGCACATCATGTGAGGGAAACACAGTATTTTGTTTGGTTTAATCTAGTAACTCCCTTATGTGCAAATGGAAACACCTAAACTTTGAATATAGAGACATATAAAAATTTCTGTATATTTTAATGGTGCAGCACAGAAGTTCACAAACCACCGAGCTCTCAAACCACTCAGGTGCAATGAAGTTAAAGCTAAAGCAGAGCAAACAGCAATGAATTATCCCTGCTGGCAATGGAGACCAGAAAGGGCTGGAGACCACTGGTCCAGCATCTCAAGTTCAGATCTCATTATCACTGCTGGGGTAAAGTTGCCATTTTTGTTGCTTGTATTGGTATAATTTCAATCATGTTAGTAAAAGCACAGCTTGTGCCAAAAGTTACTCTTCACAATTTCTTCTGTAACTAAAACACTCTCCATCACTTCATTATAATACCAATGTTAATGATATGGCTGCAAGGAGACGTGGCCACTACGAAGCTCTAAGTGGTTCAAACTGTACAGCGCTTGATGTACCTACATTTTTTTTTCAAGCAAATTGCCCAGCAATTGATTAATGATTCTATTGAGGTGGCTCCAGAAGTTCTGAGACCAAGTTTCCCAAGAAATTCAGCTTCAATTGATGCTCTCTCTCACCGGCTCAGGAAGCTTGCTCCATACACAGATCCTAAAATGTGGCCTCTTGCTTAAATATCTAACTGGAAGGCAACTTGTGATGTGCTTCCTGCCATGTTTGACACTGGGACCTCTAGGATGTGAAAACTGCTTTCCAGGGGCTTAAATCCATAGTGCCCAAACTGGCCTCCTTGCTGTCAGAACTGCACATTCGAGGTTTCCCACCCATGGTAATGGACATAGCCCAGGAGGAGCCGGGAACAGCATCCAGAGCTTCTACCACCAAAAAGCCCCATTTACTATAGAACAGAATAGCAGAGGGGAGGCTTTCAGTGGAAAATGTGATGAGAATAGAAAGCAAGAGAGTAAAAGCTCTGTCAGCACATTTCATAGACAGTCTTTTTAATGAGGAGATAAACAGATAAAGCTTTCAATCCATGTATGGAGGGTTTTTTTTAAATTTGAAAAGAAGCTAACCAAGCACGTGGGATTCAATAGAAAACAAAGGCTGAACAAAACATATTCTGACAAGGCCTAAACAATCTGAAAAATGTCAATTCTAGTGCTACAAAGAAACGAAAGCTTTCCCTCACTCCCTACCCACCCTATTTATTTTCTTTAATTACCTCTTCCTTTCAGGTAGCTGGCTGCTCAGTGAAGCTAACAAGTACACACAAAAAGCAACCCCCTGTTCTGTGCAGGACCCCCAGCCTTGCTGCAGCAGCACTGGAAGTCAGGGAGAAGAATGGGGAAAAGCCAACTTTCCCTCCTGGAGACAGATCCAAGCCCCACTGTTTGGATCCAGACCTCCCCAGATGCCAGAGAGCTCCGCCACTGTGGCAAGACTTCATTCTTAGTACACAGTTGCTGGCTGTAGGATCTGTCACCCTCTACAACCATTTGATGTGCAAAAAAGCTGCCCAACCAATAATACACTGCTTCTTAAATATGAGGCAACAAATCCAAATCAGGCATGTAAATGGAAAGTCAACATTCAAAAGCCAGCCTGAAGCTATTAAGCAAGAAGATTTCTTCATATGAAGGTGACTTTAAAAACAGAATTTAAAAAAACATGAGATGGGACTCAGACAAGCAACTTTGCAATGGAAAGCCATATTTAGATGCCACGCAGGAACAGCAAACTGCTCTCCCACCAAGTTTTCTTCCATCGTAACCTCAGACAGGGGGTGGCATCAGTGGCTTCTTGAATGCTACCCCCTTCCTGCTGACATCCATACTTTGGGTAGAGTCTTCAAAGAAGGTAACTCCCATGCACAAAGAGATTAAAAGCCAGCAGCCTCCAGTGAAAGGCTTTATATCCTCTATGCTATGCTCTCCTGGGTAGATGGCAATATTTTCAAATTTCATATATGGCATCTTCAAAGACAGATGATTCGGGGGGATTTGCAGCACAATGAGAATCTGCCCTGCGCGTACCACCACAGCTTTATCCCTGCTGGGGATACATATAGCTATGGACTTCTCCTTAGACAAGGTGATAGACTTCTACACAAAACCCTGACTTAAAAAAGGAAATAAAACCAGTTTAATACAAAAAGTCCGAATAAGTGACAATCCTACTCTACAGAAAATGAACCTTCTTTTGTTTGAGAGATTGCATTTCAGGTTTGCAGAAGAAAACCATATCCCAAAAAGCCAGCCACAAAAATCCATTACTAACACACACACACATTTAAATATGTGACATTGCTGCCAGACATTTTCAAAGCGCAAACTTACTGCATATTCAACCATCCTGAATAGTCCCCAGGGACAATTTTCTGTAGTAATATTCAAGATGTGTAAGTGTCACCATGCAGGAAGCAGCACAATCCTGTAACCTGTTACCCAGGTTATACACACCATGCAATTCAAAGCATCTAGGATTTTATTTTCGAAGCAGTAAAGTAGGGCTAAAAATTGTCTCCTGCGTATAGTTATTAATATAGAAAAGTAGAATTAAATCATTGCCTACATGTCAGATGAAATTAAGTCTAATGTGGTTTCTAATTTATAACAGCTGGGCCAAAATTATCTCTAGACATGAAAGGTCATGACCAGAGCAGCAACTGCACCACTGCAGACCTCTGGGGTGCCAGTTCTGACTGCCTGAGCTGTGAGGCTGGGAGACCCTGGCTCCCTGTACAGCAGAGCCTGCTCCAGACCCGCTGGTAAAATGGCCGGCCTTAGACTCTGTGTCTGCCTCTGCCTTTGCTCCTTGTTCTCCTGAACAAAGATGCCGCAGTACGTGACTACACACATCTTCACTGCCATATAAATGCGGTTTGAATACAACCACCCCAGCTCTCTCTTTCTCATACGGATTTGCTCAAATAGCTACCTAGAAGGGTATTCTTCCCAATACCACAGTGTAAGTGAATATTTTTGTTTTACACATTCTTGCTTTCTCGCTTCTATTTTGCAGAAGCAAGCTGGGCTAGATTAACCAGTGTACCTAAGGAAGCAATAAATTCATCACTACTCAGGCTTCTGAGTCCGCTGAGATTTGAACAGCCTACCCACAAGTTTTGGGCACAAAACCTTTCCATTCACACCAAGGAGATCTCATTACAGGAATTCGTAGGTGAAATTCTCAGTCTGAATTGAGTAAGAGAACAGATAACAAAGATACGGATTATTTTCCAAAACCTCTTCAAAATACGCATGCTCTCTGAATAGATGCAGAAGTTAATATATCTACCGAGGACCACAGACAGATACATCAGCTGCATCAGTGATTGCTCCTGAGATCACGGAATAAGCCCAGATAAATGGGAAACTGCAGAATGAAGTACTCACAGCAAGGTCAACTGTCTAGAGTATCCCAATTTATTA